>VZTT01026562.1:41807-88224 GCA_013400855.1 Buphagus erythrorhynchus | reverse complement strand
AGCAGCCAGGTTTTGAGGAGGTTATTCCTCTCTCTTTCCCTGAGGTTTCTTTGGGGTCACCCCCAGTGCCTTGGTCAAGGCACAGTACCTCATCAATGTACCTCCTGTATCACCTCATGGTGGTAACAGCTGAGGTTTCTGAGATGAAACCTTGCCCTTATTCCTCTCAGTCCAGTATATCCTTCCCCATAAATACATTACTCAGGCTATATCACACGTGACAACCTCTCCTTAGGTTGTGGGGTCCCCTCCTCACCCCCCTGACATTGCCAGGTATCAGCCCCACATGGCAGCACCTCTGCATGCAAGTACTCTGTGTCTGGGGTCACTTTTCACATTCCCATTTTCAGGGGATTTCATGAGACAGGTTTTCTTGCAGCTTCTTATCCCTCAGTTGGCTGCCTAGTCCTCTTTACAGCAGAAGAGGTCCTTCATCACCATCTCCCATAGAAAATTTCCTCTGCAGAGCATGTGAGTACTGTGTTCAATCCCAGCAGCACAGCCCCCAGCACCTCTGGTTACCTCCACAGGGCTTTCCATCACACCACTCTCTCCAAGGAGCCTCTTACACATCATTCCCATGAGACAGCCTCTCAGGACATCCTGCTGGTCTCCAGGGATGCCTGTGGGAATTGCAGTCCCCTTGCCTATGTGCTGAAAGGATCAGGTGCCAGAGAAGCAGGAGAGTCCCAGCACCCCTGCCTTGATGGAGCTGCTCTGCTACTTCCCAGCTCTGGCACAAGGTGCTCCTGCCCAACCCTGTCTCCTGTCCTCACCCAAGTCACAGTTGGCAATAATTTTGGCTTCATCGTTGTCATTCACTTCGACAGAAAAATACTGTTCCTTCTTAGTCTCTTTTTATACCTTTCACATGTACCTGGTAACTTAAAAACTATTATTATTTCACCTTTTGATTGTATAATGTAATTGTTACAAATTTAGTCTCTTTTTTTGTTTTTTCCTAAGAGAAGCTTATCTTATTTTAGGCATACAATTCTTTTTAAACCCAACATACATTAAAGAGGAATGAATATGTGGCCATGACCTTTTAGCCTGTGGTTTAAAGCATGGCCAGCAGAGAAATGCCAAGGGTGATTGAGTCTGGTGCTCACTGATGTAAGGAGTCACAGCACTTTGGATAACCAATAACCTGATCACCATTGTGTGTAAATAGAATAAAAATCAGTACTGTAGAAAGTCTGTAATAATTGTCTGCAGCTCTTTGAAACTCCTTAAAGTTCAATTAATCATCTCCTGGCTCTGTTCTGCCAGCGTGGCTCCTTTTGAGTAGCAGCTGTCTCAAACACCTGACTGATGTTTCACAGGTGGAAATGAAACAAGGAGCACCAGCAGAGACATGGGTGGTTTTTAACTACGTTCATTAGGCTTATCAGGGTGCTCTTTCTTGGATGAATGGATAGATGGAATGATTATGGAAGTCAGTCCTTATTTGCATGGTAACTCAGTATTTTCTCCATGGAATATCTGCCCCCCAGTACATGGGTCACCAAGGACTGCAAGCTTGTGTATGATACAGGTTAGGCCAGCCCTAAAAACTGCAGTTGTATCTCATTTATTCAGAAAGAGCAAGGGTCCAACTTAAAGGGCCTTAATTCACACGGTGCTGGACAGAACGCTGCTGTTCAGGAGGTGTTTGCAGATAGTAATCTGAATAAGATCAAATGAGATTTCACAGCAACTTTTATATTAAAGGCTTTGCAATAGAAAATCTCTAAAAAATTTACTGTTTGAGCCCAAAGGGGGGTATTTTAATAAATCAGGTTGAGAAAGATATTAAAGGGAAAGTAAGTCTCATTTGTAGTCTGCAAATGCGGAGCTGGTTGGAAGAACTGGCTTGTAGTATTCCCACTCCCTGGGTAAAAGCTCTGGATGCAGCAGTTTTCTCAGCTCCGAGCTGTGACCCTGTATCCAAGGCAACTGTTTCTGGATGTTAGGTGGTTAGGAGCTAGAGAATAAATGAGAGGCAGTTGTAAAATATACAGGTATGATTCTCAGGGGAAATAATGATGGAATGCTAACAGATGGGAAAGGGTGGAAGGAAGCACCAGAACCCAAACATGGGATTCAGACTAGGATGTTTGGTTCCTATATACGTGTGTAGTATGGTTTATGTGTTAGTGAAGATCAACCAGGACTATTGGAGAGCTATGAAGCAAAGCAAGTGTGGAAAAGACAGGAAGCAGGAAAACATGAAAATTGGTAGCTCTTTGTTTCTCTGTCTGTGTTCTGTAACCTCCATCTCTTAGCCTTTATGTTGCAAGAACTTCTTTCCCTCTGGAAGCAGCATTCTGGTTATAGTTGTTTCTGTTGTTTGTCTCTGAGGAACCATTTGTTTAAAAGTTTACTTTCAACCATTTTAGTTTCCTTTGATTTCCTTAAATATAACTTCATGATGTTTATATAGTGGTATAGAGGTGATGCTACTCTGATGATCTAAGTGCTGTTTCACTCTGGGATTTCAAATTACTGCTCCAGTGTGCTGACCAGCTGTGTGAGTGAAGTCTATGGCAGGACACCTGCATAAGAAGAACTGGGGTGGCTGAAAAAGGCAGGGACACATTATGCCCTTTCTTGTGTTGTTTTTTTGTGTCTTTCTTGTGTTCAGTTTTTGAAGTGACCAAAACTTTATTGCATCTCTGGGTAAATATGTCTGCATATTTACTGCAAAACTGTTACCCCCTGTAATCTCAAACATAGTAAGATAAGGTAATTGCCAAAGTAATTTGACAGAGAGAAGAGCTCACAAGTACTAGAGCTGCTCTTCCTTTGTCTTCTGGCATCAACCATCTCTTACTCATAAGAAAGTGAGTAAAAGAAAAGAAAGCAAGAGCAACAGGAAGCATATGTCACAAGTTTGCCCATCTGTTCTACCTCTTGAATCCATCCCTAGCTTAAGTAATTTAAAACTCCAGATGAGCAGAATTGTAACCACAAAGCTGTTATGCAAGTCAGAATGAGGGTCTCATTAAATGCCAGCACTTAACCATGAGAGGCTGCTGAAGAGAGTTTATATCAGCTCATCTCTACTGGTTCTCTTTGGGGAGGAGAAATATAAACCAGCTGAAATTAATGCTGCCATAGAGCTTGTACCTGAAGTGGTGGGGCAGAATTGGTATGAGGGAGGTTCAGACATTGCATCTGAGCCACACAAAGTTAACCCCAAGGCACCTGTGAAATATGTCTCAGGGGCATGAAAAACACAAAGCCCTGTTGTGCTTTCTTCCTTGCCCTGTGTTGGAAGTGTAGGCAGTTCTGGATGAATTTGCTTCATCCAGCCATCACGGTGTTCCTAGCCTTGGGCGAGGTGTGAGCTCAGAGAGGAGGTACAGAACATACCAGGACCAACTCCTCAGGTGGGGGTGACACCAAGGGACAAACACAGCTGGCAGAGGAAGACCCTGCTCGGAGAGCCCGTGACTGATCCCTCAGCCAGCTGGTGACCTAAGGGATGTGTTTTAGTGGTGGCTTGGCAGTGCTGGGGTAACAGTTGGACTCAATGGTCTTAAAGGTATTTTCCAACCTAAATTATTCAGTGTTTGCCTGGCCTCATTTTTTGCCTGTTTTATGTATTTCTTAGCATTCTCATTGCTGTTATGAGCCCTTTCACCTTGCCTAGCTACACACTGACTTTTGGTAGCATTTTGCTTCAGAAAATTTTGATGAAACAAACAGCCTCAAAAATACAAAACTTCACCACTTCTCTTGAAGGATCACCAGGAAATACTAAAAGGCTTCAGCGCATTTACAGCTTGATCCAAACTGTCGCTATCTTTTTTTTTTTCTTAATTAATAAGTGTGTCTAGCCATATGTGTGACAATAAACCCATTTATTTTGATGGTAATGTTCACATGCTTGCTGTGAAGCACATGCTCAAGTGCTTTGCTGACAAGGCACAGGCGAGCAGATGCCTTCTCCATAACAAGTTGGCTGTGTATCCCTAGCTGGCAACCACAACAGCTCCCTGGCTCCTGCTGAGGACCAGGCGCTTTTGGATATTCATCATTAAATGAGAAGACTCCTGCTAGCAGCCAGCCCAATGCAGAGAACAGGTCCACCTCACAGAGAAGAAGGAGCTTCACAGGGGCCATGGCAGGCTTTGTGAGGACTGCTCAAAGGTGCTCTTGTTAACACTGCAAAATGGAGAGACAGTGGGTCCAGAAAGCAAAATGTAATTACCTCTTTGGTAATATTTTCTGGTAATACTTTGCAAGTTTTTCACTGACTTTTACACAAAATACTCTTTTTACAATGCTTTTGATCATAAAATCATAGAATGGTTTGGGTTGGAAGGGACCTGAAAGATCATATATTCACATGGGCAGGGACATCTTTCACTAGATCAGGTTACTCAAATTATGAGGCATAGGCTGACTTGTTGGCACACAGCTGTTTCTGAGCCTGCCAAATCTGTTGTGAAAGTAGGACCACCTCTTTCCTCATGCATCTTCATGTCACTGAAAAGATACGTCTGAGTTTACTTGTCATGAGCATTTACATTCTTCTATCAACCAATGGGAAATTCTCTATCAACAAAGTAGGAAGGGACCACAGATAAACTACCCAGAAAAAATCAGCCATTGCAAAATAAATAAATAGATTTCAAGCAGCAATCTCATCTCATTATTTAGAGGCAATATTATCCTGTTGTTGTTTATAAAGGTGTGTCATGGTAATAAACTGGATTTAATTGTTTCGTTATGGTCTGTAATGATTTCATTATGCTGTATGCTTTTTCTTAACAAACTTCTGTTTATATAGTCTGGTGTTGATATTTACCTCCTTGGATATGTTACTTGCTCGGTATTTTGGTGGAAAAATACAGCAGTGAAATTTCAGAATGTGGATTTTTCACAAAACTTTATATTAGATGTCGTTATTGGACATAAGCAATCACCTCAGTCCTGTCGATATGTTTTTTGCCCGAGCCACCAAATGTTTTTACATGGAAGAATAGCAGAACAAAGCCAATACCTGCAGAACTGAGTTTCAGAAGAATCTTCTTGAGATAGGACGTGAAATATATGTAATCTTTTTCATAAGATAACTGGTATCAGCAAATAACATGGAGTAAGCTTACCATATTTATTTGCATGCAAATTTAAGTTCACTTTTGCTGTTATTTAACAATCTGTTAGCTACAAGGCATTACTGCTTACTTAAAAAACTTTGTGTATGAGTGTTATAAGTAATATCACAATAAGTAATTAATATAAAGAAGAGTTGAATTAATATTGTTGCTGGATCTTCACAGAGTTTGTATACTCTGATTTTTCTATTCAACTGTGCAGCAGTGTTTTTCCCTGCTGTAATTATCCGTGTGCAAGTTCCCACTGCCCCCAGTCTGCCAAGCAGCTCTGCAGTGTGATGGCTTTTCCTTCCCTCTGTGATGATACTAGGTGGGCTAGTCACAGCTGGGATTTGGAAAAGACTTAAATGTACTGTTATTTTTGAAACAATATTCAGTTATTTGGGATGTGTTGTTTTGATTTTTTTCCTGTTATACAACCTGAAATCTTTCATCTTCTCAGTGGGAATGGTATAATCAGATCCCTGTAACAAAAATGTTACACTGGGTTACAGCTTGTGAACAGAGAACTTAAACTTCCCATCAGGTCGTGATGGCTGACACATGTGGGAGCAGGAAAATGGCCTCTTCACCTCATCACACCTTGAAAAGGTTCGGGCTCAGTGAGTCTTCCACCTGCATTTTGAGTTGTGTTGCTCTCTTAATACCGATGATGATCCTTTCATCTTGAAAGGAATTTTTTTTGAGTTTTCATCATCTCCTTGAATTTTTGGTGCCTTCTTCGTTCTTTACCAAACTCAGTTTTGTGTTGACCTAAGCTGACTTAGAGATAGTGCTCCTGTTGTCCAGGGAGAGGGGGGCCTTGTTAAGGTACATATATCTTGAGCTTACTCACAAAAACCTGTGTTATTAATGTTGCCCATTTATCTCCGCACTGTAGGTTTTGGGATGACCACACCAGCAACCGTGGCTGGAAAATTATTCCTCATCGTTTATGGCCTTTTTGGGTGTGCCGGGACTATCCTCTTCTTCAACCTCTTCTTGGAGCGCATCATCTGCCTCCTGGCATTTATCATGAGGGCGTGCTATGAGAGACAGCTGCGAAGAAGTGGTCTCCTACCTCCCAACGTGCGGAGGGGGCCAGCTGTGTCCGGGGTGGGTCGGCTCGTGGGCTGGAAGCCGTCCGTTTACCATGTGATGCTTATCCTGGGAATTTTTGCTATTACCCTTTCCTGCTGCGCCTCCGCCATGTACACAGCAGTGGAAGGATGGAACTACGTTGACTCCTTGTATTACTGCTTTGTCACCTTCAGCACCATCGGCTTTGGAGATTTGGTAAGCAACCAAAAGGCTACGTACCAACATCAGGGATTATACAGATTCGGGAACTTCATGTTTATATTACTGGGGGTATGTTGCATATACTCCCTTTTTAATGTCATCTCAATCGTAATCAAACAAATTTTGAACTGGGTGTTGAAAAAATTCGAATGCAGATGTTGCCCAAAGTGCCATAAATCCAGTACCCGCCTCAGCCGTCGCAACGCCATCACCCCAGGAGCCCGCCTGCGCCGCCACAACGTCACCGTGGACGCCGACGGACAGTACGACAGTGACACCGAGGGCAGGAGGCTCTCTGGAGAGATGATCTCCATGAGGGAGCTCACAGCCTCCAACAAAGTCTCCCTGGCCATTTTGCAGAAGCAGTTGTCCGAGACAGCCAACGGCTACCCCAGGAATGTCTGTATCAATACGAGACAGAATGGTTTCTCTGCGGGGGTTGGGGCTCTGGCCATCATGAACAACCGCTTGGCAGAAACAAGTGATTCTAGGTAGAGTTTTTGGAATTCCTTACGTTTCTTAAATGAAAATAAAATGGTGGTTAGGGTGGAATTACCACTGTAAGCTACTGGAAAGTTTTGCATTTCAGAGACAGCCTTGGTATTCGTTGGGTGTTCAGCGTTTTACTTTCTGAGGGTTTTATAAGTTTTCTCTAAAATGCGGTGAGATCTTTACCATTGTGTTACAATTTATCCCTAAGGGAGTTTTAAATGAGACTTGGATGTCTTTGATGCAGAATCTGGTGCCATTATAGAAGGATGAAGTGCATAGTTAGGATGGTGTCAAAACCAGCATGTTCTTCAGAATAGAGCCTGAACCCAAACTCTGTGTTAGTTAAAGACATAAAGCGGGCAAGTTGGGCTCCAGATTCAAACATGGGGTTGGTAAGTTTTGGCTAACCAGTATCTCACAGTTTGCTGAAGTCTGGGCATGGTCCTGAGCCTTGCACTCAATGCTCTTCAGCAGTTCCTCGTAGCAGGCCTCGATATGACATGCACGTAGGTGACTCTCGTCACACCAGCTTTAGGGTGACTGTGCTTCCCTTCAATAATCCCACTGACTTCTGTGGCAGAGGATGGAATGGGCTGAACTCCCCTCCTATAAATGATGGGGTTTAGCCAGGCTTGTCTGAAAGACCACCTGCCACCTAACTCTTAAAAGTCAGGGGATTATCAAGGGCCGCGTTTAAGTGAGCAAAACTGTTCCTACATACTGAATAACAGAAAACAGGCAGTTGTCATCTTCAAGAACTGACTTTGTTTAATGCAAGAGAAGCTGGTATGCACCTCTGGTGTCAAATGTTTGTGTCACCACGAAAATGTTTACTTTGTTACTTTCTCATTGAAATAAGTCACTAAAATGAATGTAGGCTCTCTGTTGTCCTAAATTTGCAACTTTTACTTCTGCAGTATTGTTGCAGAGATTAATGCCAATCATTTCCTTGCAGTTCTTTGAGGGCCTCAACCCTGTACTTGTTTCCCACAAATCTGACTGTGCAGGTTGTACAGAAGAGCATTGCTTTGGAGTTCCC
The DNA here is from genome assembly GCA_013400855.1 of Buphagus erythrorhynchus. NCBI lineage: Eukaryota > Metazoa > Chordata > Aves > Passeriformes > Sturnidae > Buphagus > Buphagus erythrorhynchus. The sequence continues at coordinate 80,304 of VZTT01026562.1, read as the reverse complement.
CCAGAAGCTTGCTTCCCCCAGAATGTTGATACCAAGTCATAAATTGGCCTTTGGCTGTTGCTGCTACCATCTTAAGCCATATTTAACCTGTGCTAGCCCAAACCATTGAAGAGCCAAAAGCAAACCTGGTCTAGAGTGTGTAGTTTAGCGTGACAAGTGGATGCAGAGGATTTGCTGCAAACCTCTTTCAAAAATACATGCACAGCTCTGGATCATCTCTCTAAATTCTCTCTACTACACTATGAAGATAATAAAAAGGCTTCTGCTGATTCCAAGCAAGAAACAAAATTTAAGTTTATAATCCGAGAAGCCTTCTCCTGGAAACTTACTGGAAAGAATTGTAGGCAAGACCATGAGTAGTAGGTTGATCACTGAATAAATTGAACAAGCTGACGAACAAAAACTAGGAATATTAGAAATGTTTGAAAATATTTCCATGAAGTTTTATATAGATATTTTTCTCTATTTACTTTGTTTTGCATGGGTTTGGAGTAGCCATCATTTTTGCTTTCTTTTAATTTTGTAGCAATGCAAAATGTTTTAGAATTTACCCTTGGAAAACCAACTTTAAATTTGAGGTTTTGCACACCTGAGCCTGCCAGCTGAATTATGGCGGTGAATGTATCTTTTTCCAAACAAAAAGGAATCAGATCTGCAGATAAGCCATCACACGTGGGTCCGTATCACACTGTAAATGTCACAGCTTTTATCAAGATGTGTTTGTCCAGAAACAAACAGTGATGATTGTAATGTGTTTCCAGCTGGCACAGACTCACGCTTAAGATTTTGTTGTATGGTAGGGGCTGCATGCAAGAGGCAGGAGCTTGCTTGGTGGTAGAGAGACTCCTCCAGGTCCATCTGTCAGTGTGCCTTCCTGTCTGTGCACTCATCCTCTTTAAGGAGACAGGAAGAGGTATTTGGTGCTCCTTTTGAAGCCCACTGAAGGATAAATTTAGGCAGGATGTATAGGGACAGGTCATGGTCTGGAAAAGACTGACTGCTGGAAGACCCAGTTCAGGCAGGTGCCTTCCAGAGGTGCAAGGGAAACAGCACAGGCAGGGAACCAAAAGAATGAAAATTTGTTATTTCCACTTGGGATTATCCCCACAGGTAAATCTCTTACTATGATGATTTATGTGTTTGTTTACCAAAAGTGTGAGTGGAACCCTGCTCTGTTTTTGCAGCCTGAACTCTCTTAGTATTGTATCTTGGTGCATTTGTCATCGTGGGGACTATTACTCATTAGAATTATTACATAAATCAGGGCAGACAGGCTCTGTCCCAAAGAATTTAGGAGTTTGAACAGGTGAGGCCCCAAGCCACAGCAGAATTACCTTTTAATCATTTCGCTCATAAAAACAGAATTACCTGTTTATTATTTCGCATAAATGTATCAGCATTCTCTGAGCTCAAGAACTCTTATTTTTATGGTAATAAACTTGCAAATTAAGGGGTTTTTTTTCCCCAATGAGTTGTTTTAAAGGATAAATATTATAACTGTGATTAGGATCCTGTTTAAACTGTGAATTCATGATTTGTTTTCAAACTACTTATTCCAGCCTGGCAAATAAGTAATATGAAATTGTATGTACCTCCTCTGTACTTTTTCTGAGTCCAGGCAAAGGCAGCCACACAGTCTGCTGTAACATGATTGAAATGTTTCCAAGTCTTTCTGGTACCATCAGTCACAGGGGTGCCTTTGCAGGTCCCTTTGCAGTTCCTATTAACTCCAGAGGAAGTTGGACCAGCTCCAAGAGCTGGGCATCTCAAGGGATTTGGGCATCAGATTGCTGCTCTGTTCACTTAGATCTAATGTTTACTTACACCCAAGGTCCTTGATAATCTCCATTCTGCTTCTCTTTAGCCTCAGAGGCATAGAAAGTGGTCCTGTTCCTTGCAGGTCACATATCCCCAGAAGCTGACATAAGCCAACCACAGGGACTGCCAGGTCGTATCTAATAAAAAGTCCCCACCTATAAAAATCCCCAAACCCATCTGGCTCAGCAAAGCTCAGTTTACAAGAGGGTCACAGCACAGTTACCGACCTGGGTCTCCCTGGGAAGGATCTGCCAAAGGGTGGCCTTACAGTTCCCTCATTTTCAGTAGCAGAAGTATTTTTCAAGGATGCATGGAAACCAGATCTCTACTCTTCAGCCTGCCAGTCCTACCTGGGCACCCATCACCCCTGTGCATGAGAACATGAGCCAAGAGGACATAGGAGGCTTGAGATCAGTCTCTCCTAGCCCCTTGTGCCTTTCCTTTAGTTTTTTTGGTTTGGTTTGGTTTGGTTTTTTGTTTTGTTTTGGTTTTTTTCCTTAATAAATGAAAACTCTTCTTCGAACTTGCCAGGCTTGGGCACCTAGCTCCTCTTTTATTGTGCATGGTCCAACTCGGATTCCCCAGGGCAGCCTGCTCCATTCATGAATTAACCCCTAAACGTGCAACAGTTGCACCAAGTGCAATTCCTCCTGGTATTTCATTTTCACAGACAAAGCAGATACCAGCAATACCTGGACACAGACTGAAGCACAAGAAATCAGAACGAAACAGGAGGAACAGAGTGAGAAAGTGAAAGCACACTGCACTAGATTGCACTTTCTTTTCAGGTAACTTGGGAGTTGTATTACATTCTTGAAATGGGTTGTTTTTTTTCAAATTTAATTTTGGATAGCCTTGAAAGAATACAGTTGAGTTAGGTTTTAAAAGTTCAGCTTCCCTGATACATCCCCCTCTGCATCACCCTGTAGAACAGCAGAAGTAGCTTTTTGCTGACACAGACCAAGACATCCCAGCTACCTGCTGAGCCTACAGGCAGCACAGACCTGAGCTCAGACCCTGTTCCCCAGATTGGTCTTTTGCTGCCTGAGCCCAGGGAATAGCATTCAGAAGCAGCAGAAAGATGCAGGAATTAGGATTTCTCTGTGAGCTGGCCCCTAGTGAGAACAACAATGCCATAGGTGTGAGCTGCTTGGGCAAAGGAGATACCACATTCACCTGGCACCTGCACTAATACCTGGCAGATGAAAATTAAAACTTAGGTGAAAATTAATGAGCAACAATGACCAAATTGAAGTGACATCTTCTCTTAAGCCTGGAGGTCAGCACAGAACAGTCACAAGGAGGAATTCCTTGTGAAACCTGTGGCATTTGGCAAGTCACTACATTGACCTCTCAGGGTCTGTCTTCCATGTGTGTCTTGGACAGCATTTGGAGTTACACCAAGATGTCATCTGGTTTTCATTGGTTTCTTCCCATCTGCAAACACAGTTCTCATTTTGAAAGGATTGAAATGGCTTTTGATTTCCTTGCAGTGCAAAGGACATCCTTCAGACCATGTAGATGTTCAGGGCAATCTCAGTGAGCTTGGCCACAGACAGCAGTGTCTGAGGGACAAGGCTGTGCTTTGCCTCCCTGCAGAAGCAACATTGCACAGCAATGCATACAAAGGTTCTTTAGGCAGTTACCAGCTCTGATTGCCACCACAATTACTGGTGGAAGACAGGAATCCCACTGGGATTCTCTGGTGGAGAGCTCTCTGGGAGTGCCCTGTGCTGTGCTCAGGTTACCCAGAAATGGCCCTGTTGCTATAGTGCTGCTGTCCCAGCATGGCATCAGCCCTGGCCCTCAGTCTTTTCTCCTCCCCAGCTTTCTGGGTGAAAATTTGAGTATACTATGACCATTTACCCATATTTCAGTCATGCCTTGCTGCTGAAAGACTTTAGCAGCAGTGGAGGTCATATCACCAGGCATGTAGGCTCAGTATAAACCTGATTGCCTGTGTGGGATGAATTTATGACTATATGGAAATTAGCTGTAGCAATGAGACCATTCTCACATTTTAGTATTTTTCTAGCCTTTAACTTGAAATATATTCAGTGGCAAATCATTGCAGTGAATGTTCAGAGCTAATCTCAACAAAATCATGCTTTGCTGATTGCTAGCCTAGCAAATCTCTGGGTATGGCTGCTGCTCTAATTGGATTACTAATGTGCCTTTCCAAATCTACACATGTCTGCAGTGTTACATTTAAATAATACAATAAATGCTGTCTTACATAATAAATTCAATTAGGAAAAATTACTACTTGACTCATACAAAATAACTAATGAAGGGAGCATTGCACATTGTACAACAAATATGCAATTTCTTTTTTTTTTATGAATATGTCCATATTTGAGCTCAAATTATGCTTTCATGAATGCTTGAAAAAGAGAAGCACAACATTGTGGAAAATAAAGGAAAGTATGGAAAATTCCACTGAGACTGACACAAAGGCTATGCATGTTGGCACATACACAGTAAGTGGTTCATTATGCATTATAAATGCATTGTGTAACAATGGCACTGAGGAAGGACTACTTTAATTTACATGGCCACAGTCTGAATGCAGCTACCAATAAACACACACCTTTTTTCTTTCTCTCTTTGTTTGCTAAATGGTTGACATCCACTCTCTAATTACAATATCTCTTTAAACCCTCAAAAAGAAAATGCAATTGCCTTACATTTTGCATAGGCAAAAAGAAGTCTAAGGTCAAATCCAAACTTTCAACTCTAAGGATCCAGAGTGGTGTAGTTTAGCTTTGAAGTGGGGCTGCAGATGTGCAGCCTTCAAATGTATTGTGTTTTGTCCTTCCCTGGGAAAAAAAAAAAAAAAAAAAAGGAGTAAATACACGTTTATTGCAGATTACCCAAGAAAGTCTGGCAATTTAGCATGAGGGGAAAAAAAATACAGCAAGTGTGCTGCTATTGAGGAATGAAAAGCATGGGGAAAGGGAGAAGCTTAGAAGGGTTCTCCAGCAAATCCAGCAGAAAACCAAAGACTTGCTTTGCATTTGCTCGTGCATTTATTCCTCGTCACACAATGCTGTGACACTGTCACCCCCCAAGGAGTTCCTGTGGCAATGTGGACTCAGCTACCTCATCTGGAACGTGGAGAGAGGTATTTTGTGAGACACAGGGGGAAAAGGTACTACACACAGTCACCATCTTCATTCAGCGCTGATTTTAGGAAGTCGATTGCCCAGCTTTTACTGGGAAAGCAGCCATGCTGTCCCTTACAGTGGTGGTCAGTATTTTGGGTGTATCAGAGGTGCAGATTCCCATGCCTCCAAGTCCTCCTAGTCCCAGGACCATGTCATGCCCAGGTGTGTCCCAGCCAGCTCCCAAGCCCAGACCTGGCATGAGGATGTAGCTGGGTTTGAAAGTGTGTAATATCCCAACATCCCATCATCGACATCCCAAGTGTTTTCAGGATCAGACCTTCAACAGGTGATGCTTTTTCAAACCTAAGGAACACAAAGATGTCCCCATATTCGTTTTGTGCTTTGCAGACTGTAAGAGTACTTTTTAAAGCCAGTGAGTCAATGCAAAATGAATGCTTTTATAATAACATACTTAAACAATGTGAAAAAATTACTAGTATTTCTGACAATGTGCAAATCAAACACCAGGTTTTCTCAATGGGTATAATTTCCTATTCCATGCAAGTAAAATTATGTACAGGAAATTTTTGCTCGTAGTGACATCCATGGGCTGCACAGGCAGTGCAAGAATTCAGTTCCGGTTTTATTGTAAAACCTCAGTATCTGAAAGCACAACATCTAAAAAATGGTTTGGGGATTGTTTGTGGGGGAGATTTGTGTGTGTAAACATTGTTTATTTACAAAAATAAAAATGTTATAGTTCAACATATACAAACCCATTTTTAGCTCACTAGAATACTACTTTGTTGGATACACTCAGCAAAAATATTCGTTCCAAATTTTCAGCCAATTAAATTACTCAAGTTTCAAGATAACCTGTTGAAAAGTATTCCTGTTTATTTTGTTTCTTTTTGAAGGGGCATAGCTTGGTAGATACTTAAGCTGAGCTGGCATTGCTATCTCCTACTGCAAACCTTAAAATTTTACTTCTGCAGCTAATTCCTCTGGTTTTGGTATTTGCTCATTTCTGCATTGAATTCTAGAAGGAATGACCAGCTCTGTGCTGTTTTCTGGTTGGTATCACTTTCCGTTTTGCATTGATTGCAAATAGCTGAAATATTAACACCAGCAAATGTTCCCAGACACACCAAAATTAGTCAATTTTCTGAACGTTTTTCTTTTTTAAATTGTTTTGTAAAATCTAAAATCTGATTGTAAATTACATCATGGTTGGAATTAGCAAACTGAATTTTTTTCTACCAACAGAATTGCTTGACATTAATTCTGTGAAGGATGCTAGTGATTCCATTTTGTGTAAAAAGACCTGCCTATTTCATTTGCCCATTTTATCTAATTTGTTTCAAATTCTTAAAGTCAGAAGTATGTACATTCCATTTGGAAAATGCCCTATGCTGTACATTTGCTCCTATGAATAGAGCTTGTGGAGGGATTGAAACTGAGCCTGCCTGACTGCTGCAAACAGAATTGCATGTGTAAACCTTCAAAACCTGAATATTTGTACATGTTTGGCCATTGCAAACCAAGGGCATGCTAATGCAATTACAATTCAAGCAAAGAAACGTAAATCACAGGGTTCAGCTGGCTGCTAACCCTTTTTATCAAAAAGGCCACACAGCTACAGGGTCAAAGGTGATGGATGGACTCTTGATACACAACAGTGTTATTTTGGAGGTTGGTTTGGTGGCTGGGAGTTAGCACTGGGGTGGTTAAAGCAGCTTGGCTGGGTGGATCCAGGCAGTTCCCTTTGCTGAGCCTCAGATGTTTGCCAGTACTAAAAAAGTAAAAAAGATAATGGACATAGCATCAAGCCTCTTTGGAGAAGCACAGCAAGGTGCTGTAGCCTGTGCTAGATGGTTTCTGGCCACCTTTGAACCCTTGGTTGTTCCTGAAACTGGAATGTTTGGGACACAGGTGCAGCTGTTGACTCCGTTTGCTCTTTGCAGTGTCTCTTGCACTGGCAAAGCAGCAATCCTACTGTGATCCTTCTCATAAAATGGATAGAGAGATTTGTTTAGACTTTCCATAGCATGACAGCATATATAAATATTACAAGATGAATCAATTACCGAGTCTGGCTATATTTGCTAAGAGATTTTTATCAGTGAAAACAAGAAATTGTCTTAACAGTACAGTGAATCAACAAAAGTAAGTGGTGTTCTGAACAGAAAGGAAGGTGCTAAAATATACAATTGGACCCCAAAGCTCAGGCATGTGTCACAAAATTATCATTCTTTTCCAGTGCTCAATGCACCTGCGTCTTTTGGGAAAAAGCCTTGATTTCTGCCAGCACCAAGGTATGCAATGCTTTTGTTTTCTTTATCTGTAAGAAAGCAAAATGCATCTGAGGACATGCCTTGGTCTGCACAGCACTCAGGGGTAGACTTGCCTCCATCCCTGAATTTAAGCATGTCCATGGACCATGAATACTGGTCCAGCCCCCAGCAGAAAATGGACAAAATGGCCCTGCCTTGGGGTGTCTGTGGTTTTTGGGGAGTAGTTGAATGTCATGGCAAACCACAGCTGCCTCCAGCCAAGCCCCTGCCAGGATGGGATCCATCCCATGGCCAGCCCCTGGTCTGCAGCCAGGGATTGTACTGCCAGGAGAGTGGTGCAAATCATCAGCAATGTGCTCTTATCCCTGCCTTCCTAATGGGCTAAAAACAGTGGAAAACAGAGAGCTCATTTTCTATTTTAATGATCAAAAGGGTGTTGCCCTTTTTCACAGCCTACACACAAGATGTTATAATTTTCAATTTTCCTGCGCTGATCATTCAGACCATTTGGCAGCTGACCTTCAAGTGTTTATGGCTTTTCAAAAAAAGGAGGAAAAAACCCAAACAGAAAACTCAAACACCCATTATCAGCATTTCAGACAAGCAAAATAATAGTGAGTGAGACGGTAAGGATCTCACATGCAAAAGCTGTGAGCAGAGCTGCCTCTGTTTGCAGCAGCTAGATGTTTCCATGGCAGTGGGAGAAGTTTGGGTTCAGGAGAACATCAGCTGGATGTTTGGGGTGCTGGACATTGCCCTGCAAACAGCTGCAGCACCAAAATGGCACTTTTGGAACAAATTTCTGCAGCTGTTTCTGCACTTTTAGGGACATTTCACATCCCTGCTACTGAAATCAGAGGATGGCAGCAAGTGTTACACAAGCAATTTACTGTTACTGGTGCATATGGGTATTAGCCAGGGACATTTTTAACTACCAAGAGAAATTTCAGGTGAGTGTTTGTCAGAAAAAAAGGACATTTTGCCATCCAGAAACAGCTGAAGCAGGTCCCAGTGCCTGACATCACTCAACATATCCCCAAAGAGTCAAAGACACACAGAGACACAGAGATTACCTAAATAAGCCAAAAGAGATGGTAGGGTCTGAGAAGCAAGTGTTCCTGTGGCTTGAATCTGGAGTAACTTGGTTGAATTGCAGGTAGTAAATAGCCTAATTAAATAGATGTAATGACTTAAATGCCTGCAGAAGTCAAAAGGAGATGCATGTATTTTTCCATCACAATTTTGGTTGTGTTAACCAAGTTAAGAGGTGAAATGAAGAAACATAATTTCCTGAAAATTGTTGATTGGAACACATTGATTTTTACTCCCTTTCAGAAAATGCTTCCTTGCAAAACATTAAACTGGAATAAGTTTCAAGATTGAAATCTGTTTAAACAAGTGGCAGTTTTAAAAATGCTTTAATCCTGGGTTGACAGGAACTTAGCCTCCAACTTATACCATAATTGTGAGTGCTCTTAACGGATCTGTCCCACTTTTGATATCAGCTCAGGATTTTCCCACTGTAAGATCTTTGAATGAAGAGGACTAAAAGCCATATACAAAGCCAATCAAATGCGGATCATGTTTCTACTGGTTCGTAATATACAATTTGCAAACAAAAATGGGTATTTTGGGCTTGGTATTTTGGGCTTTGTTCACAGGAACATGGTTATGGATGCAGGAGGCAGAGACAGCTGAGGTGCAGCTGCTTTTCAGAGCATTGGCAGAGGATGTGTGGAGCTGATGGTTAAGGAGACTGTGGAAGAACCCACTGGTGGTGTCCAGGGAACATTTCTGTGTGTTTTTAATGCCGTGAAACATGATCAAGTATGAATTCTCTACATCTGAGAGGATGTCAAATTCCAGGTGATGTTTGGAATGTTGCAATTAAGCTACTACAAAGACTTTTGAAATAAACAGGAGAAAAAGTGTTGTCTGGGATGTGTATGCGCGTACTCTTGTCTTTTCTTCTGGGCATGGGGAGTGGAGGCGAGGCAGAAGCACTCCTGGGTGAGAGACCCCCTTGGAAATGTATGGAGACCTCAGAGCTGTATATGGAGACCCCCAACTCCCCAGATGCTGGGTAAACTGTGTATGGTGGAGCAGAGGCAGGTGGGATAACAACTGGTGGGATGTCCTTCCCATGTACCCTATGGTCATCTCTTAAATTCTGCAGCTGAGTGATCCTTTGCTTTGCAATAAAATAGAGAGCAGATGGAAACTGTTTGCTCCGTAAACAGTTACAAGGAACTCCCCATATATCCCCTCTTCACAACTTCCATTCAAATCAATAGAAGCCATCTGTCCAAGGCATTAAGATAAATCTTGGGAATTTTGATATTGACTAGAAAGGCACTTAAAAGATCAATCACGCTGCAAACAGAGAAATGTCATTGCCTCCATCAAATACGGAGGCTTGCTAATCTTGCTAGATAACATGGACCCAGAGAGCAAACCTTTCTGATTTTTAATCCCAAGCAAAGCCCCTATTGCTCTCCCCATCTCCTCAGGTAAATAAAACAAGCCCCAGCAAGAGCTGGTGCTGGGCATAGGCTGTGGATGGCACCTGCTGCTGCAGTGTCCAGCTAGACACAAAACCTGCGAGGGCTGGTGAGACAGACCCTGCCTGCCCAAACACACACAACTGATTTTACCAGCAGAAAGAATAAGGGTGGAAGAGTAGCAGCCACCAAATGTTATGCTGGGCCCAGCAGTGAAGGGGACAGGGAAAATTTTGGCTGTTTAGCACTCATTTCACTGATGCTAGGTGTCCCCAGCTGGGAGTCCAATTCCCCTGGGATTTATTCAGGGTCTCCCATGCTTCAAAGAAGTTAAGATTTTCAGACTGTTTCAAATTCTTCACAATTCCAGCCATAAATCTACAAATCTACCAATCTGGTAGATATTAATAATTACAGAACATCAGAAAATACCTTATTTAGTTTTTAATAATTACCCTTTTTATACCGCTATATTTTGCTGTTACTGTTCAAGTGCCTTCCTGATTTGCAAATATATCCCTGAGGAGCCACCATCTAGCTCAGCTCATTTTCTAATAGGAAAAAAACTCCCTGAGCTCTGGTCTCCAAGAAGGCAACAAAGCAAATGAGTGGAAGAGAAAACTCACCTGGATGAGCAGTACCAGCAGCTCCCACAGCTGCTCCTGTGGTCTCTCAAGTGGTTTGTCCTGGTGTAGGCAGAAGGTCCCTGTGAAAGCTTACAGTCTTGGTGCATATCAGGAGGTGGAAGAAGGCAGCAAGTCCAATGGGAGATGATTTCCCTTGTTTCTGCTGCTGGTGGGAAGCTCATCCATGCTGCCCTCAGGTAAGCCTGGGTTGGCTTGCTCAGACATTTGGTGACCCCCCTAGGAGTGGATACAGGGCTGCCAGTACCCAGCCATGACATGCATCTGTCTCCAGGTCCCCAAAACTCTCTCCAGAGGCAGGAATGCAAAAGTAGCCCTTAATCCAATGTATTACAGCAGGATCCAGCCCTCACATAAAGGCTGCATTTATATTTACATTACTGGGATGATGGGGCTTCCTCGAGTTCCCAAATGTGTCGCTGGGATTTTATCCCATGTTCATACCAGTACCAGCTCAGTGTCCAGGCTGCCTGCTGGCATGTCACTGCTGTGCCACACTGGCTTCCCTCCTTGCTAGCATCCCCCACAGTGGGCACATGTGCATTTCTAACACTCCCATCCTGTTCCCAGCTCACTGAGACATGGCAGAAGACACAGCCTTAATTTTGAGAGGAGTGAATGTGCCAGGCAGAGCCCTGCATGGGGCTGGTGTTTGAGGGATGAGGCAATTACAGGTAATTCATTAGACCTTGTGCACTGAGATTTGGGGGCTTATCAAGTATTGGTATTTTCAATGCAATTGGGATTTTGGGATTTTGCAGACACCAAGCTGCAAACTTCATCAGGTTGAGATGACTGCTGTTGTTTTTTCCTGGGACTAGGTTTCATAGTCCTTCCATCTCCAGTGCTCGCTCATCACACACACCCAGAAACACACTGACACCTTCAAGGTGCTGGAATGAATCCAGAGAATGAAGCTGGTGAAGGGTTTAGAGGGTAAATCCTGTGAGGGGTGACTGGGGGAGCTGGGGGTGTTTAGCCTGGAGAAGAGGAAGCTCAGGGGTGATCTTATCACCCTCTACAGCTCCCTGAAAGGAGGTTGTGGCCAGGTGTGGGTTGATCTCTTCTCCCAGGCAACCAGTAACAGGAGCAGAGGACACAGCCTCAAGTTGTGCCAGGGAGGTTCATCTCGGACATTGGGAAGAATTTCTTCATGGAAGGGGTTGTCAGGCACTGGAATGAGCTGCCCAGGGAGGTGGTGGAGTCACCATCCCTGGAGGTGTTCAAGAAACAGCTGGACATGGCACTCAGTGTTCAGTCAAAGGTTGGACTGGATGATTTCAGAGGTCTTTACCAACCTGACTGATTCTGTGATTCTCTCTACACCGTATCCAAAAAGAACATTTTGTGCAACTGTTGCATTTATACAGGAAGATTATATAAAGGTTAAAATCCACCTCACCCTAGTCATGTCACCAGTTATTTTGGTGGAAATGACACTATATGAATGACTGTTCCAAAAAAGGTTTCACCTGAAATACCCTTGAAATGTACTGTACAAGTTGTTAAAGCCCTCACCATGCCCACCGTTTTTCTCTTCGCTTTTATCCACTTTAATTGGTCTCTTACCCCATTTATTCCTCTGCCTGCTTCCATGTCTTCTGTTTCCTTCCTACTGCTTTGTTCTCCCAAACTAATACAAGAGCAGTGTGTGACCCTGTGACCTGCTGAAATCAGCACCAAAACCAGCATGGCTGAGCTGATCACCACACCAGCTCTAAAAATGAATCACGCCCTTGGATTTGCACTAAATGTCTTTATTCCCCTTCACGCCCCAAGTGACTCCTTCAAGGGACAAAATTCTGTCACTGAGGGTAATTAAAAACAGTTCATATCCTGCTAGGATTAGAGGTTTAAAAATCTGAGTGTCAGGGAATCAAGGCATTTGCTGTTTTTGGAGGAAACGAACACCCACAAGAAATATATAACTTAATTTTGCTGTCAGATGTTCCCACAGACTCCTCTTGAAAGTCAACTGAAGCTGTGTATATGTGCCTGAAGTCAGCTTTAAAAAAGAAATTACATTTATATTTAGATTGTCACCCTCCAGTCATTCAAAACGGTTCATGTGGGAAGTTTATAATGCTATGATCAAACCCTTTATTTTGGAATTTATTGACATTTGAGTGTCACAGATCTTCTGCATGAGAACTTCTGATTGCCTTTAACACATACATCATGTTAACACCAAGAGAGATGGTCCTGAGTGATCCAGCCCTGGAGCAGTGGCAAAAAATTGGGGACACTTTTCCTTTGGGCATATTGGCAGAACTAGGAGAAGGAGCCCCCTTCCCTCACCCCAACAGCTGCAGGTGGATGCCTGTTGGGCAGTTTTATGTCCATATGTCCATCACCACCTAAATGTCAATCAGCTGGCAAAATACTGCATGTATGGCTCCCTTGGCCAAGGAAACCATTCTGACCTTCTGATGCTCCTGGTGTACCAGAGAAAGGAATAAAAGAATGTTTGGTGGGGAGGATCCAGTGCAGCCATGACTGATGTGCCTGGATTTGCTGTGCTAAGACCAGCCATCTAATGGCACCTCTCTGCTTTCAGAATGATTTGGTCTCCTGCCATGCATTAAACCAAGGGCAGGCCTGTGCACTAGAGGCACGTGGATACTGACAGATGAGTTTTGTGCTGTTCCTCAGATCTTCTGACTCCCAAAAGAGATAAATCCTCCATCCTTGCTGAGCTGTGGACCAGTGGCCATCCCTACCCCTTCCTAAGGAAGTTATAGGGGACAAGTGACACCAAGTCTCTGCTCTTTTAGTAGGAAACTTGGGAATTAGAGTGTCTTTCAAATAAAGGATTTCTGCTAACCTGTGATGTCCTGGGAAGAAAAACTCTTCAGCCTAACATACTACTGCAACTTAATGACATGGAAAAATAAGTGATAATCAATGGAGGGACCAAACAAGAAGGACTCCTCTGGGGTAAGATGAAGGGGTACCTTTGCTTTATCCATGTGCATCAGGCTGGCAGAACTAGGCTCCTGCCTGACAGGGAGTCTCCAGGTCAGACAGGGTCAGAATTCTTCTGCACTCCTGGCCAGAGCTGTGTGCATGCCAGGAGCTGCAAGAGCCCATGTCTCATTGCATCAACTGCATTTGCAATGCAAAATCAAATCAATTCATCTGAATTGGGTAGGGAGAGAAACACTCATCCCTGAAATCTCTGCAAATCAGGTAAAAACCACCAGCAAAGGGAAAGGAAAAAGCCAATATGGACAAGATTATTCATACCCGTACAATCATGTTGATTTGTACCAATATTTATCTCTCATCTTCAAAAATGTAGGTATAATTAAGCAACCTCTCATGAGCATCATGTGCTAATACTGAAGAGGTGAAATATTCCTATGTAGATCTAATAGTTGATGGTAAATGTTAGCATATCCTTGAGATCTGTGAGATCATTAAAGCAGAAATGGCCTCATATTAAAAATGGTTATAGGCAGTTACAGGCTGTATCCACAGCCCTTTAGAGGAAAAAAAAATGTAACATCAAGGATAATTTTTTAGTCGTTGTTTCCATCTGAAGTGCAATTATTTTTTTTCTAGTCCCTCAGAGCATTTTCAATAATGAGAAGCCTGTGGATGAATCAGATACTCCATCTTGGCTCCCTTCTGTCTCTGGTGATTTCCAAGCATCTCGTGACCAGCTGTAAGCTTCTCCACAAGCCTCTGAATGAGACATTTTTGGCATCCTTGTTTCACATACATTATTAAACGGTCTCGTGAGTCTTTTCCAACTGGAATGATTCTGTGAGTCTATACATAGAAAGATACCAGAGTCAAGGATTCGTCCACCACAACATGGGAGACCTGTGCAGGAATTAACAGCAAATCCTTGAACCCCAGACCAGTGTTGTAGGCAGCACATTTTTCTCCTGAAGATGATCAGAGTCCTGATCCTACAAATCTTGACTCACCTTGGCTCCAACAGAAACACAGAGTATTCAGCAGTTTCTGAATTTTTCACCAGACCAACTCCCTTGTGCACACAACGTTGGTAAAAGTGGACACCAGGCCACTGAGGGTATTATTATTAAAGGCAATTGAAAAAGCTGAAAGCAGATGTTGCCATGTAAAAAGCTGGTGGGGACAAATCCTCCCATCATGCAGGTGTCAGAATTAGGAAGCAGGAATCAGAAAGCAGCTCAGCTCAGTGGGATTGTAACAAAACATCCATTTATCAAAGTAGCCTAAAAAAAGCATAGCTGCAGGTTTTGAAACTGCCAGTGAAAAGACAGCTGCATCTCTCAGCAGTTTTTAAAGCTATTCTGAAAATTACTTTGTTTTTCTTTGTACCTAGGCACTGAAAAGTCAATGAGCTAACTTTTTTATGGTATCAGGTCCCAACCTAAATGCATTTTAATCTACACTGCAATACCGTAAAAAAATTACATCAAAAGTGCACAAGAAAACAATTGTGAGGGATTATTCACTCTTTTTGATTGGTTTCACATACAAAGAGCAGAGATTACAGAGAAACCCAGAGCCACAGACAGGCTCTGCTGAAAAGTCCCCAGAAATATTAAAGTACTTTCTTGCTAGAGCACATCACTTTATTTTCCAAAGCAAATGGAAACATAACCAGTGCAAAATCCTGCCTCATGTCAGGGGTGCTCTTGCTTGCTTTTCCCCAGAGGTGGTGAAGATGGGTACAGCCAGCACATGCCATCAGAGAGGGCTCATACATCCTCTGTATCATACATATCTGTATCATACATCCTCTCCACAGCAGAAAATACAACTTAACCCAGGCAGAGGCAGCAGTCAGTGCAAGTGGGGGTAACTCCCTGTGCACTGCCATGCGTGGGATCAGGTGCCCAAAGCCCTAAAGCCAAATGTGGGGAGACCTGGGTGGCTCTGGGGCAATTTGGGCTGCATTTGGGGGCTGTCCAGCAGCCATCTCAGCAGACCCTTCTCCCAGGGCTATTCCTGCACAACTGAAAGGGATGGGGACACCATAGGGGTCTCATCACATCAGCTGGGGTGTTTTAGCCATTTCTCACCTTCCTGCCTCTCACTTTGGTCAGACTTGCAGGACATTTCAGGATCCAAACTCTGAGCAGGGGAATGGGTGCCACCACAGTGCCCATGTCTCCTTGGCAAGGTGGCTCTTGGGCACCTGCATCAGCTGCAGTGCCACAGAGCCCCAGGCATGGCAACAGTTGTGCAGACTCAGCTCCCTTGTCAGCCTGGGGCAGCATCCAGAGCACAGCCAGCATCAATCCTATTTGCAAGCAGAAGATGGTTTGGCACTGGTGCCCAAAGAAGTGCTCCTGGATGCCCTTCAAGCAAACAAATACATAACAACTCCAGCAGAGAAGATTCAAAAGCCATTTTTTAAGGAACATAATTTTATTAAAGGGTTTTAAAGAAATTGTCTTTGCCCAACAGAAGGAGAGGAAGGCTGGTGAGTTAGCAGGAGCCTGTGTTCAGGGTGACACTGCTGCTCACAGGAGGACTTTCAGATAATCATAGAATTACGGAATCATTAAGGCTGGAAAAGACCTGTAAGATCAGTGAGTCCAATCATTAACCCAGCACTGCCAAGCCCACCACTAAACCACGTCCCTGGGTGCCACATCTACATCATTTTTAAATTCATTAACCCAGCACTGCCAAGCCCACTCCCTGGGCAGCCTGCTCCAATAGCTGACAACCTTTTCCATGAAAAATCATATCCTGATATCCAATCTAACAATTTCCTCTCATCCTATTTATCTGGCACATTTCCTCTCTGCCCATCAGCCCTTTGGCTCAGCAGTGGCACCATTCCCACAGCTTCCACTTCTGATGAAAATGTGGTGCTGACATGGAGGGCCTGCACAACCTGCCAGGAGAGAAACAACCCCCACAAAGAAAATCATTCCAAGACACTGCTGGTACCCACAGATGCCCAGGGCCAAGGGAAATGTTTCTCAGGGCAAGAGATGATCTTGATATGCTCAAGTCAGCACCAGTAGCACCCCATATAGTCAGGAGGGGATGCATTCACTGCATCATTCAGCACTCTCAGTCATCATCTTTGCTCTAAAATATTTTAAAACTCCAGAAACTGCAGCTGGGTGTTATTAGCATCAGTCCTATGCCCTCCAGTATTTTTCTAATACCCCATTAGTGTTTAATATGCCATGCTGGCAGCTCTGGGAGTCTGGGAGCATCGTCCTTCAGAGAGCTTGTTCCTGCTTGGTTCAGTGCTTTCTTGTACAGGCAGGAAATTTGTTGTGAGTGATATTAAAGCACCTGTAAGGTAGATGTTGAGACCATGAGGAGAGCTCTGAGTAGGCAATATTTGCCTTGTGAGTGGTGTGGTGTTCAGTTCAAACTGCAAAGGTTTTCTCTGCTCTGATTAGATACCACAGGCTGCAGAGACACTCCAGGCAGAGAGAAGTGACAGCTCTCCACATGGATTTTCTTCCCCCACTGCTGAACAAATTTAGTCATTCAAATCTCAATATATTACCAATGGACATTTCTATCTGGACAGGCTAAGGAGTTGCAAGCCACTAAAAATATGGTTTAGAATAAATGCTGCTGTCCCCAGAGAGGGGCTGAGTGGGAGGGCAAGGGTGAAACCCAAGTGGTTTTACTTAGGGTCCTGCTTCAGGGGGGAGGCAAAGAGCCTGTCTCCTTTCAGGACATCAATGAGGATCCCTGTCCATGTGCTTTTCCACTCTGAACTGGATAAAGACCAGTATATTTCTATATAGTTTTTCCAGCAATCATTTTTGGCCACTCAGTCCATTTTGGGACAGGAACTGCTGACTTTCAGGGTGCATTGAAGCTGAGAACTTATTTCTGCTAGGCTGGTTTCTAGCTGCTCTCTCTGAAACTGCTACAAGCAGAGCCCAGCCAGGGTTTTTCCACAGCTCACACTCTGACATAGAGACTCACATCCTACTCATCACAGCTTGGATGGATGTCTCTCATGAATGTTTTTAACATGGCCTGACAGAGGGTGCAGGACAGTGGGAAAAAACATTTCTAGAAAGGTGAATTTTCAGCAGACAACCTGATGGCATCAAGCTTTCTGCCATCCAAGTCCTAGAGCTGTTCTGCCTGCACACATTCAAGAGCATCAATCTTTGCAGCCACTCTCCTCCTCAGCTGGAATTGAAAGTCTTTGCTAGTGTCTTTTTAAAAGAAGAAATAGGACTATCTTCTGAGTGCAAACAGCTTTTGTTGGTTTGTTTGTGTGGCCTTTTTAGAGCAGCATGTGAAGGACACACAAAAATTACAGCCTCTCCCACCTGTCCCACACTTCAGCCTTCAGGTTCAGGACCCAATTCAATTTCGAAGGGATCAGGGCTTTTTTTCACTACCCCAGGAAGTGAGGATTGAAACATCACACACAGACTCAGGGTGACCTTGTCCTGCTCTATTCAAATTGGTGGAAATTTTGTCACTAACTCACGTAAGAGCAAAATCAAGCAGTCTGTGGTTTGTGAAGTGAAAACCCTGTGGTTCGTACCACTTCAGTTTAAGCTCATGCTCCTCATGGGTGGGCTCCTCCTCTCCTCCCTGTTTGTCTATCCAATTCCACAGCTCTAAAACCAGAGGAATTCACATGAAGCATTTGCACTGTGCTGCCTACAGTGCAAAGCAGGACTGTGTTTGGGGGTACACTAAACTGCAGGAGAGGCAGAGAAGAGCATCCCTCCTTCAGCAACCAAGGGTGTCCAACACTATCCTAAAGGTGTACAAGGCACTTGACCACTACAGCCATGGGCAGGTTTTCCAAAACCTTCCTGACTGATGGTTATGGAGGTTTCTTTGAGCTCCTTGTGAAATGCATTATTGGCTGCCTGCTCTCTGTAGGCCAGATGCATTGCCATCTATTTTCTAGACTAAATTTCCCCATTTGGATAAAGACTCTACTTGGGCAGGCCTCATAAAGGGACTGGCCCAAACCAGGCACAGCAGCTCAGGATTTCATAGCAGGCATCTCTCCCATGCTACTGTGTTCTGGAAGGGCCAAAGAGCAAGTTTTCAGGCATTATCTGCAAGTGTCAGATTACTGCACTGGTTACCATACTCCCCCAAACACTCCTTGTTTACATTAAACACCTTCAACCAGCCTGATGCCTTGCATGATATCCTTTGATAAGGGTAATAGCAAAAGAAATATCCTAAGTGCATGTGTCAGGATGTGTGATAGGTGCAGCAAAGCCTTGGATGGTTTGATTTCCTCTCATGTGCACAGGATAAATAAGCATCTAGTCACTGATGGAGATCTGTTCTCATTCTTAAAAAAACAGTAAAAATGAACTTTGTAATACTAATGGGTAAAACACTCATCAGCTTTCAAAGATTTCCAGTAAGAAAATTACACTTTTATCTACAAACTACACTCCAGAGAGAAATTAAACTATTGAGAATTACTGAGAGCACAACAGCATTAGTGTGGATTCATGGGCCAAATCAACAGCCATCTAATCTCAGGGTAAAAGAAAGCATTTACTTCATGCAGCTCCTCTGATTCACACTGAATGAGCACATCTCTTACAAGAGAGATTACGGAGTTAATCCTGTGTCTCTCTACAGCAGAAAGATAAACAGCACTGCAGTTTTCTCAAAACTTATGTCGTATCATACTACATCATGCTTGAAATCCAGCCATAGCAGCACAGAAAGAGGGGCTTCTGCAAGGTTTCCCTTTCAGAAAATTATTTCCTCCCCAGAGAAAAAAAAAAAAAAAAAAGCATTAAAATGCCACTGTAGGGGAAATTGTACATCAGATGACCAGGAATATGATTCAGGTCTGTTAGAGCCAGGTTAGCTCTGCTCCAGGGCTGTGTCATTGCACTGCAAGGACAGGTCCAAGCTGGGGTCTTGCAGGAGCTTCCCCCACAAAACATCAAATATTTTAAGCAAGCCACCCAGCCATGCAAGTGTTTCATAGTGCTGGTGGTTCACTGCCTGCTTAGCAATTGCTGTTCATTTTCTGGGGCAACCTCAAACAGGTGGTTTTGGTTTCAGATTAATTTCTTTAAGTTAAAGGCAATAATGTTCACCTTCCAGAACACTTCTGGAGAAAGGCCAGCCTTTCTTTCCCCAGTGCTCTTACAGCAACCTGGGTGCCCCTAAACTGGACCAAAGGAGGCCGTGCCATGGACTCTGCACTATCAGGGCTACCCCAGGTGGCTGCTCCCAGCTGGTGCACTCTTGTCATCTCAGGCTTTTGTGCCAGCCTGGAGAAGTGCAGCTTTTAAACCCTGGGGGCTACTTGAGTTTCACTGGGGATGTACAACCACAGAGAGAGTGTTCATCTCACAGAGCTCACATGCACCCCCCTGATTTCCTGCTCCTACATCACCAGCCTTGGGCACTACAGTACACATTCTTTTATACAGCAGGCACAAAGTAAGCAGGCTTCTTTTTTTTACCTTTTAATGTCATTGACTGCCACCAAGGTGGGTGCGAGTGAACTGCTACAGTGCATCCTGGTGTCCCTGAATTGAATGATAAATGCCACAGCAGAATGAAGATATGAAAGATTACTTCCTGCAAGCGGAAAGGGAGCGTGAGCTTGAAAAATCTATTACTGCCCAAGCTGAAAAGAGGCAGTAGGTACAGAAACCAAAACTCTAAGGCTGCCCTCCCAGGTCATGGCAAAAAAAGACTGCAGCCAGAGCATCTGCACTAAAATGAGCATCAGAATAATCTGCTGGTAATTTGGATGTTGAACATTGATATGAAGCTTTGTTTTTATTTTACCTTCTTCATTAGCACATGAAAGCATAAGGAAACTACTTGCCATTATGTTGAGACCCCGAAAACCAAGAAAGGGACACTCAGGTCAGCAGCAACCTCCAGCAGAAAGACACGAGGAAGAATTACTGCAAATATGCAGGCAGAAGGGAATTGCTTCTCAATGGCATTTCCCCAATCACCTAAACCCACAAGGCTTGCACCATGGTAACACATGCTGTCACTCCTTGCAAGGCTTGGGACCACATTCTGACAGACAGCTATAGTTCTGATCCTTTGTAGAGGGTTTTCTGTTGAACCACAGGCCCTGGGGATGAGGTGCAGCATGTGGCATGGTTTGCTGGCTCTCTCTGTCTCCCTACAGTGCCACTCTGGCTGCACCTGCACAGGGAGAGCAGGTCCTCAGGCAGCTCTGGATGGGTCAGGTGGGTGCAGGGAGGTTTAAAAGCTTGGACTACCTGCTGTCAGAAGCACCTGGGAGCAGCCACACAAGGGAAACCAGCAGGCATGCTGAAAAGACTGACAATCTCTGGTCTGAAGCCCACAGTGGTGGATGCTTTCCTGAAGTTTTGTGCACAAAAGGGGCAGGACTGAAGATACTTGAAAATCTCAGTATGAAAAAAAATTCGTGTTCATCAGGATATAAAGCAGCATCATCAGGCAGGCATAGACACTTTCAGGAGTGCTGCCCAGCTCCCTGCCTCCCCCACAGCACAGCCCAGCAGCAGGTTGGAGATGGGACCACACTCAGAGCGACGTGCAGCAGCCCTCCCTGTGCAGGTCTGCTCTTTGCCATGGCAGCTGGGCCCATTGCCAGAGTCCACAGCAACTCACAGGGGAACAGTTGCCTAATTTTTGGAGAAAGAGTGAGCATATTGAAGCCACCCCCATCGCCCTGACAAGCAATGGCTTTGCAGCATGTAGCAGGATGGGTGGATCAGCAGGGAAAATGTTCTTATAGGCACAGGCTATTTATTCTCAGCTCTTCCCTTGCTCTTGCTGTTTAGCACAGCTGTTTTCAGTTTCCCAACAGTCCCCACAAAAATGGAACAATTATTACATCCTTAAGGAAACTGCTACAGAAATCCAGCAGCTCAAACTAGGTGCCAAGGCACCTTTTTCCCACAAAGACAAAAAGAAAACACATTTTCTCACCTCTGAGAAAGCACTACTCACTGCAGCTGCAGGAGCAAACACAACCTGTCATCTGCTTTACAGGATTGTTTCCCTCAGCTACTGGCACTGCTGCTGGGTCAGGTGACAGGGGACACCAAGTCAGGAGGTAAGTCCCAGTTGCCACTTAAAATGATCAGAAATTGTCACTTCCCTCTTTAACAGCAGAGGTTGGTCCCTCTCAATTTGACTGGCAAAGCAGCACAAAGTGCAGGGATGTATCTAGCCCTGTCCCACCCCATGCAAATAAAAAACACTGCTGGCAGCTGAGACACACATAGATAAAAGAAGCAGTGAAGGTGCTCCCCTGTATACAGGAACAGTGCAAGAATAGAAAGAGGAAAGGCAACAGGCTGGGAAAGGCAGCTGCAAGGCTGGGAGAGGAACAGGAATATCTGAGAGACAACAGCTAACAGGGCTTTTTCAGCAAACAGCATCAAGAGCCAAGTTACACCTGCAAGGGTTGCAGCCATCTCAGGAAGATGACAGCACCCCTCCCCTGTATTTTAAGGCTTCAGGCTCCTGAGGATGCTTCTTTTCCTTCTTCCCAGGTCAGCAAAAGGCAAAGAATTCAATGCATGACCTCACTCTACTTCAGATGCAGAGCAGCAACTGCTCTCCCTTGATTTTTCAAATAAATGTGCCCCACTGCAGAATAGGCAAGACCAATTGTCTCACTGATTCGTAGCCAGAGAAATTGCTCAGCCTATGTAGTGGTTGGGTGTTTGAAAACTCATTAAATTAATGGCATGAAAACCAGTTTAAACCATCATCATACTCTCACGCCAAACTGGATGAAACTGCTCACACAACCCCAGACCTCAGCAATGAGCTCTCCCCCAGGCTTCTCCTCGAGGAAAGTCTCCTCAAGGCAGTGTCAGTGCAGCTGCCAGTGAGCAAGGACTCACCTCAGTCCTGTTCCTGCCATTTCTGATGCCAAAACCATCTCAGCTCCAGCAGAGGAAAGAGACACAGAGCCACTTGGTGACTGCATTATTATTTGAGATGAACAGGCACAGCTGCAAGAGATGAGTCCAGATCTGGCAGGCAGCATTCACTGGATCTGTGACCTTGATCCCTGGAGTCATCCAACCCTGACTGGAGCCTGAGACCACAACCCAAGAGGTAAACCCAACACTTTCTCATCAGGCTGGCTACCAGGTGCTCCTGATCAGTAGAAGGGAAGTGAAATCCTCAAAGGAAAATTAATTCCTTCAGTGTTTGTTCATGTCCCCTCTTTTGTTTTACCCCATCTAATGTAGTTTTCTTCATAAAGAGCCTTCTAGATGAACAGTAAAAGCAGAGACCAAAAAGATTGCTTTCCTGCAGCATTCAGTGCCAAGCTTTCTCAGGTGAATGAGCAAAGAGAACCTTGCATTTTTATTCAAAGCTAACAGTACATGGCCCCACTGCTCCTCAACAGCCTCGTTAGTTTCTTTTGAAACTTAGATAATCTTTGCATCCCTGGCACAGCTCTGTAATAAGCAGAGAAGTTGTGGAATTTCTCCTGCCCCATAGGTACATTTCTGAACAAAAAGCTAAATTGGAACTAGCAAAAATAGCCACCCCGCCTGCTCACATGAAATCACACTACCTGTAACCCAGTTTGCAAGCAGCACTGGCATATGGAGACTTAACCCTGCCTGATCTTCTCTTGCCTATATCCAACAGCAGAGGGAGGGGGAAGTGTAGTGCAGAGAGAAAAACAGTTCAAAAGATTAGCTTTTAAATCTTGTTAACTTCCACCCTTCTGCCTTGTGAGTGTTGAAGCGCATGAGAAAAACTGAATCTTCTTTGTTGCAGATACACGAGACACCTTCTGAAGCACATAGAAGGTGCTGCCCAAAGCTGGTCCACCACTCCTGAGTAACACACAAGTGTTACTTCATCACCTTTCACCCTCAGACAGGCAAATCTGGCCACACGGGAACACCTCTATCAGCCTCCAACTGCAATACAAAAACAAAAGCAGCCTGTCCTCAGCACACTGCAGACACACAGCATTGATGCACTGCACCCAGAAAGGAGAGAGCGGACACCAAGAACATAAAGGGGACTGAGGGAAGCAGAGAAGTGGCCCCTCAGTGAGGAATTCCTTGGCTAAGCAGACACTTAAAAGTGCACACAGGGTCAAAGGGAAAATACAGAAATTCCTGGAAGAGATAACCTCTGATGGTTTTATGCCTGTTCTCTCGGTCAGATGGACATGACACTGAGCAAGAGGCATCTTTGCTCAGACCAGGGGTCTCAGCATACACAGGAAGAGGCTGTCAGTACCAGCCATTCCAGCCTCACAGGAACTGCCCGTTTCTAGCAATACCTAAAGCAGTTTGAGGCAACATTTTTGGATATTTTGATGGTTGAAACAATTAGAATTGCAAAAACACACATTGTTACTTTATGCAACAAATTTTTTCGTTCACACGCTTTTCCAGACCATGCATCAACTATGCTGTTTGTAAATGTAAACCTGTTTTTGTCTTTGTAGGCAGAATGCATTTTAATTTAAAGGCCAGAAAGATGTTATGCAGCACCCCAACCTCTCAAATAAGCCTTTAGTGCTTCTGCTAAGCAGATCTAATATGTTCTAGTCCTGGTCTAAGTACAAGCATTACCAACAGCAAACTGAACATCACACCTCTTTTATTACTATTTAAATGCAACATATTAATCCCTGACACAGGGCTATAGCACAGCTTTAACAACAGCACTGCTGTCAGGTGCTGACACCCACTGATGCAATCTCTGAACACAGCAAGAGTTTGCCAATAACATCTTCAGCATGATTTTATTTCTATCATCTCCTGCGACAAACACCTTTTCCCATTAGTCTTTCAACGCTGACAGTTTTAAATATAGGTAGTATTCTTCAGTGACAATTTAAAATGCTAAATTTCAAGCAGAAAATAAACTTGTACTAGCATGCTTTCAAACTGTCTCAACGAGAGCAGTACATCAGAAAAAAAATCAATCCATTCTTACTTTGTAGACAGTCTTCACTAATCATGACCAGCTCAGATGTTCCAGTTAAAATACAACTTCACCCAGCCTCTGCTTACATTACAAAACTACAACTCAGGCAGGAAGAGCAGGCCTGTAGCATATTTGACTCAAGCATTACCATTCACATAGCAAACAAAAAAATCCCTTCCACCCACCCACATCACCCCTCCTCAAACCCTGTGCAGATACACATGCAAAAAATTTCTGACAAACCACAGAAATATCTGGTTGAAAAAGACCAAAGATGATGGAGCCCAACCATTAACTCAGGATGGCCAAGGCCACCACTGAACCATGTCCCTGAGAGCCACATCTACATCTACTGTCAACACCTCCAGGGGGGTGATTCTGACACTTCTCTGGGTGGCCTGTTCCATGGTTTGACAACCCTTTTGGTGAAGAAATTTTTCCCAATACCCAATCTAAAACTCCTCTGGTGCAGTTTGAGGCTGTTTCTTCTTGTCCTATCACTTGTTATTTGGGAGAAGAGACTGATCCCCACCTGGCTACACCCTCTTTCCAGGGAGATGAAGAGGGTGATAAGGTCTCCTCTGAACCTCCTTTGGTCCAGGCTGAACAACCCCAGCTCTCTCAGCTGCTCCTCAGACTTGTGCCCCAGAGCTTTCCTCAGCTCCACTGCCCTTCCCTGGAGTCCCTCCAGCCCCCTCAATGTCTTTCCTGTAGTGAGTGCCCCAGAACTGGACACAGCACTTCAGGTGTGGCCTCACCAGTGCCAAGTACAGGGGGACAATCACTGCCCTGGTCCTGGCTGGCCACACTGGCTGTATCAGGCCAAGATGCCATTGGCCTTCTTTGGCTAACTGGACACACTTAGATGGTTTTTCTAATGTAGCATTAACACAGCATTACTAAATCTTCAGTGAATTAATTAATATAATCGCATCACACAAAAAAGAATCATGGTCTAGGACAAAGATTTGGTGTAGGCACTGCTGCTTTCCAAGGCTCTGGCAATTGTTTGACACCTCAACTGTTAGACTTGCTAGCACACTTCTGGTAAAGTATTACACATTTCGTTTGCTCAGTCAGTAACTCTCAATATGAAAAACCATTTTATTGCAAACTTCTAAAAGGATAAAATGATCCCAACTAAAGCAGGAATCTGACACATAATGTGCTCAGAATTTTTTACAAAATAATTACAATCCAAGGAAAAATGCCTACATAAATCAGTACAAGTATAATAAAGTATAAAAGCTACAAGACAAGAAAATTATAGTTCTTTCAATACAAAATACGCTTCAAGAGCTGTATCCTGTTCTTGCACATTTCATGATGTAACTTTCGTTCGAGAAATTATTTCATTCACAAAACTGTTGTTCTTTGCCAGAACATCATTTCTCAGCTGTTTCAACTTGACTTTGATGTCTTCTTCTGACATATCTGTCAGGGGCAATGCTTTCACTTGACAAAGAAAGTCCTGAATTATCTTTTCACCTTCCTGAAATGGAGAGAAGGAAAAGAAAACAGAAAAGATGTTTAGATTTCAAGCAGGAATTTTCCAAATTCCCTATAGATACAAAAGTATTGTTCACCAGCAGAAACTCAGTGCAGGCAAAAATCATGGTTATTTTTGTCCTTGCTATCAAGTTCTGAACACCAGAACAAACCACTTATGCTGGTACCAGAAGTTCATTTTCAATGAGTGAGCAAAAAGCACCAGTTGATCAGCATAAATACAGTATTTAACATTATGGTCTCCTGTAAGTTTCACATTTAATTCCAGTGTGCAGCCACATGAGGTGAGGACTGCCAGCAGTAACAGCACCAGAATGGTCATACTACCCAAACTAGTTACTTATTAGAAGGGATTGTCAATCAAAAGCAATATTTCAATATGCAAAATGAAAGGACAAATTGTAACCAAGCAACTGCAGAGTGGCCGTCACCAAGGAGAACAGATGATAATTAAGCTTTATGCATATGCTTTTACACAAACAGGCAAAGTGGAGCTTCTAAACAATCTGACTTAAATAGCAAGAACAAACATTGCAACGAAGGGTATTCAAAATCCCTGTATTGGAAACAATTGGCCCAGAATGCAGAAGTTGTCTAGTCCTCTGCATTGCAGAATTCTACTGAAAAGTTTACTTAGTTTTCCTCTTATCATTTAAGACTGATGGAGTAGTTTTCAGTGCAGAAGTTTCCAAAAAGTAATAGCACCCTGTGTTCCCTCTACATATGCTATTAACCAAGGCAGACCAATTCTCTGGGTGAAACATCTAATGCTCTGCCATTCTGTTGCATTCTGTTGTTCTAGAGGGTTTATGGAAATATTATGTATTACTGAAACACCCAAGAGTAAAATATGATGCTGTATTTGTCATGAGTGTTGTTATGTCAATTTAATTTACACCAACTTAGGACCATGCAGCCAGGTCCAACTAATCTAAAAACTCCTTCAACATGATACCTGACACAGGAAAGGTAACAGTGGAGCAACTGAGGTAGCTGGACATTAAAGCCTTCTGGCAGTATAAAGCAGAACAAACCAGAGACTGTTCATCTAAAGCATCAGGTCCACTTCCTGAGCCAGGAACAACAAATACAGTTGACCTCTGAAACTGAAAATAAAGTAACAGGTAACAGCCTTTGTCTAGAGCAAAGGCTTTTAAAACGTAGGAAGTGTTCTGGATGTGGACTAACATTTCAAGGCCTCTGTACGCTGGAGTAGTACTGAGGCTGCCAGAAGGCAGTGCCTGTGGTACAAGGCTGACTGGTACTGACATGTACACTGGCACATGTGCAGTTTCAGGCTGACTGCTGGGACACAGAACTAAGCTCTGGAAGCAGGTTTGTATGCACGCAGCAAGGAGGACCCAGCTACTGACAAGAACCAACACAAGCCACAGAGCAGCAGCACATGGATTTCCCAAGAGGCTGCCACAGATGCCACTGTCAGGACTCTTAATCCAGCAACAGGACATTCTGTAAAAGCTTCCTGCAGCCTTTGTTTTCCTTCACACTGCCTGCTAACGAAGCTTCTTTGAAGAAACTTCACTTTGTGACACCTGTAAATCAGACATTCCAGGTACTGACTGACCGTGTTCTTTGATATGATCAGCTTCTGAGATGTGACAGTTCTGATGGGGCATGGAAGGGCACAAAGGAGAAGGCTGGGTATTCATCTTTTTTCTGGTGTGAAGAGATCAGATCACACTGGGCTCTAAGAACTCAGCACCAATGAACACTCAGATAAGGGGGAGCAAAACCAGGTGTGACCCAACTGCAGAGCCAAGAATATTCTACAAAACGGTAACAAAAGCTGCATCTTAAATCTACATTTTTAGGTAAAATTCTTATCTACATTAACTTGAAACTAGTCTAAATCAAACCCACTACCTCTGAACATCTCTTCAGCTCCTAATGAACATTGTAGCCAAGCCATTTTGCTATGGAAAAATACATTACAGGGTAATTATCCTCATGCTTTGGGGGAATCTGAATCCTTAAATGATTTTGCTTCAGCTATTCAAATTTTAAAAATTATTTCTGATAGCAAACCTCTCTTTCTCTGTATAATTTCTTGGCTGGTGGCTCTCCTTCAGATTCCTTGGACTTGCCAATGTTTTGAAACTCTTCCAGCTCCAAAGCTTTCTCTCTTGCACTTTCTATCACATGTTTCGGGAAAGCTGCCAACTCTGCTACATGTATTCCAAAACTCTGGTCACAAACACCTGGATGCAGAGAAAAAACCCAACAGTTAAGAATTCTCAGAAAATAATATGGCTACACAGAGATTATATGGACATGCTTGTAATAGTTCTCTGTTCTGAAGAATTAAGTGCGTGACATTATTTGGTTCTCCCCAACACTTTCTGATTTACCTTTTCTACTAAAAATGATAATACAGAATAAAAAATATGCTCTTATTTAATTAAGTTCTATTAGAGCAGTAATTGCAGAGCTCCAAAATGCTTCAAGATGAAATGGAAAACTCTTCAGGCAGAGAGAACTTCCCTCTAGTATTTACATGAAATTGTACAATGATTTTTATTAAAGTATTTCGGCCCGGTCTGTAGAATAAAATAATTTGAACTTTATTAATAGGTATCTCTGACATTTACTCTATACCTATATAAATACATCTGTGTGTGTATAGATAAATATTAAAAATGTTGTAGTCTCAATCATCCCTCTCTTCCTTTGCATCTGTACCACATAATTCCTCAGTCTCCAAGAGTCATCTTTAATTATATCAAAATCTTGCAACTGTAACTTCACACTTACTTCAATTAACATGCTGTTTATAACATGTTTGAGAAAAGTCCCCATAATTGCTCAGAATATGTAAATCATACACAGTTACATAAAACAATTTTCACTTCAGTATCAAAAGCCCTTTGATAAAATCTATCAACTCTTATTTGTTTACATTATTGTAATTCCATTTGCCCTCCCACAGATATTACTACATCCTTTTAATTCTGGTCTCCAACAAGGAGTTCAGAATAAATTAATCACACTTGCAAAATAGTTGGTTTTTTTTTTAACTAATCATCTATTAAATACTGGGTAACCAAAGAATAGGTGAAGGAAAACTTAGCATTTAGACTTTTTCTGGTTTATCAACCCTGTAATCTCTCAGATTTATTAAAGGAAATTAACACATTTAAGCAGAAATTAGTCTTCTTGATTTTGTATTAAAAAGACACACTTCCTCAGAGCCAGAGATAACTCAGTTCTCAGCTCAGAGAATCCTGAGCAGAGGCCTGGAGAACAGTACCTCATTTGTCTCCTCTTCTGGTGATTTTGCCACTCTCAAAGCATGAAGACATGGTTGAAAAACACTGCATGAAAGTTCTCTGTCATGCTTTTCAGGTATAGTTATACATTTCAAATGACATTGAGCTACCTACATGCACATCCTTGATGGAGCAGTATAACAATTCCAAAAGGGAAAGAGCACAACACTAAATGCAAAAACTTAGGTGGAAGATGGATATCTAATTGGAGACCAGATATTTAAAGATGAAGATTTCATAGTGTTGTATCTCCTCTGACAGAGGTTTAAGTAGATAGATAAAAAATGTGTCTCCATGCTCAACAGCACTTCCAAGAAAATGGATGGAATGGAAAGACATTGCATGTACAAAGAAAAGATGTGTATAACTATGAAACTGGGCTTCTACAGTTTTCATCACAACCAGAATGGCTGAATTAATACAGGTTTTAAAAACAAAAGGAGCGGGTTGAAGAAAGAGAACTCACCCAGCTGTCTGGGGAATATTCGGGGGTTTTATTGTATGAGCTGCTGTTCCAAAGGATGTAAAAGGTTTTGATATAGTGTATCTTGATTCCCTCCTCAACAAACATGGTCAAAATAAGGCACCTAAAGGTGGCTTGTTTGCGGATTCTGTACATCACCATCTCTTGCTGCACCGAAACCACTTGGTTTCCATGTACACTTGCAGCAGTTCATGACTATTTTTCTTCAGTTCCAATGCCACATTAAATCACCTTTTAAGCACCAATTTGAGCAATGCATTCAGAGGGGTATGAACCTTCACTTCGTGGAAGGAGCTCAACATGTGCTGGAGAAGATGGGAAACAGCAAAGTAGGAAAGTACCACAGACACCACCTCTCCACTGGGACTGGCTGGGAACCAGGGCCACAGCAATTTGCAGTAATAGTCAAGCAAAAACTGGGCATTCCCTAGGAAGGTGCTCCCACAGAACCCATTTCTAAGGAATAAAGATCCCAAAAGGCAAGGACACAGAGTTTAAAGGTACAGGGCTGTGGCAGACAGAGCTAAGTCACCCAGTTTTGAGTAGACTCTCAGCAAAGCCAGAGGAGAGCAGTACTTCTGCTCCTGCTGTGATTCCCCTTGCTCAGAGCAGTCTCCCCAAGCTTTACAGAAGAGTACCCAAAACCTAACTGCAAGATTATAACTAGAGGGGAACACAAAATTAAAATGGTCATACATGTAATCTAATGGCAAGAAATGAAGAAATTTCATGGATTTAAAACCAGAAGAAATGAGTAAGAAATAGGCAATTAGTAATGTCATAGGAGTAAAACCAGCAAGGTATCAGATCCAGGATAGCCAGATTGTTCTACAGTAACTCTGTTCTACCCATTCAAGTGTTATCTAACTCATTTCTTTGTTGTGGAACTCAGGAGAGGGAAATTAAGAAGCATGCACAGTAAGAAAGAGTACTCTGCCCACATTTTAAATCAAAATCTCAGCCCAGAGGTTGCCAACTAGACTGAAATGTTCTAGTGAGAACAATCCAAAGTCACTGTAGAGTTCAGAACTAAATTAGAATGCTGTAAATGGGCACACCTTGCAAGCCACAGTTACAGCTCTGCTTTATTTAGCAACAAATACAGGCTCCTACTGAAGGGAGCAAAAACAAATGATGTGGGATACAGAGAAGCAGGAATAGATTAAATTTATGGCCAATTAAAAATAGTTTAATTTAATAATGAAAGGAATAACTCGATCCACTGAAAGACTTTAAATACATCTAACTGATCTTACACTAACAAAACAGGCTACTTGTTGTTTCACTATGATGCCATTTGCTAAAAATTACCCATGTGATTTTTCCTACATCAAAGTACTATATAAATTGGGCAATGTAAGAGTAAGTCTTATTACAATGAAATAGACATTATTAAAAACTGTCAGCACATAAAAGGTGCACTTATTTCTTTTAAAAGAA
This sequence comes from Buphagus erythrorhynchus, assembly GCA_013400855.1. NCBI lineage: Eukaryota > Metazoa > Chordata > Aves > Passeriformes > Sturnidae > Buphagus > Buphagus erythrorhynchus. Next base: position 49,348 of record VZTT01026562.1, on the reverse strand, counting down.
CACTTTAAGAAATGTAAGCCTCTTCCATCAGAGCAGGTTAAAATGGCTGCTTTAGGAAAACAGAAAATAACCTTCTGGAACCATTTTCTCTGTCTTTAAAAAAGAAAAAGGGAGCAACTCAGAAACATCAACTTGAGTGGCCAAAATAGCCCAGAAAGCTTAAGAAATAATCAACATCACCTGCTGTGTTCACACACGGACAGAGCTCCTGTCACATACACTGTCTGTGCTCAGAGAAGAATATATGTATTATAAATCCCAAGCCTGGAGTATGACATGAATTTTGAGGGGGATTATTTTTCCATTAAGATTTTTCTCAGGGCCAAATGAAGTTGAGATACTATCTTACCTTCCTTGACACGATAAAGCATCGTCAGTGTGTCATCGCTGGTCAGAGCAGTGACATGGAGGTTATTTACTGTTGGCACTTGTTCAGCAAGAGCTGTGAGTTCATGGAAGTGTGTAGCAAACATGGCAAACCCACAGATTTTGCTGGCAATGTATTCTGAGATAGCCCACGCTAAGCCAAAGCCATCGTAGGTAGAAGTTCCTCTTCCCAGTTCATCAATGATTATCAGGGAGTTTTCAGTTGCTGTCCTAAAAACACAAGAACATTTGTTAATGCTTGATGGCAGCATGAACTCTGGATATTGGAGTACCACAGCCATGCTGTGGATGCAGAGCACGGAAGAGGCAAAAGACCCTTCATATTTACAAATATAGTGCAGACACAGCATCACACAGATCATTCCAAATTAGGTTCTTTGTCCCATTTAGACTTTGGCTTCCTGTACTGACCACTGGAATAAACAGAAGGCTACTTCAAGAACTTATGTACCAGCTAAAAAGAACTTGAGATTCTCCACTAAGATTCCCCACGAAAGAAAAATCTTAAATGCATCTCTCTTAGTGCGCCTCCTTTCCCATCAACCCCAACCAATGCAATTAAACAAAAGCACAAGACTTGCCTAAGGATTGAAGCAGTTTCCAGCATTTCAGCCATGAAAGTAGACACTCCTTTCAGCTGGCTGTCTCCTGCTCCCACCCGAGCCAGGATACAATCCACAATGGTTATTTCTGCGGACTCACACGGCACAAAACACCCAATTTGGGCCATAAGAACAATCACTCCCGTCTGTCGGATGTACGTGGATTTTCCCCCCATGTTAGGGCCTAAAGAACAATTTGTCCAAAAATTATTTTTAAAAGCGTCATCTTTTTACAATTCAACAATTATTTTAAAGGAGAGCAGGCTCTAAATTAAAACAAAGAGGGTTTAAACTTATTGCTCTGTTGCTTGTTTGTCTTACTGAATGCTCCTTTTTCAAAAGAAATGTGATCACAGAACATTAGTGGCCTTTGTAATTTTTGGGACTTTTTTCAAAAGTATAAGCAGTCATCTAAAACATGTGGTGATACCTAAAACTAATAAGCTTTAAATTAAAAATCATCAGTATTTCTTTCTGCTCAAGAATTGTCATAATTTGTTTTCACCTCAAACAACTATTAAAATTTCTCTGTAAAAATGAAACAGTTTACTTACAGACTGGGTACAAGCTAATGCGTGACTCAGAATCAGCAAACCCAGATATTAAGTAGTTAATTGTAACTGAAGTACAAATGAAATAAAAAGTTATTATACAGAAAACTGATCATTAAAACCAATTTTACGCTTTTGCTAACCAGAAAAAGAAGCGTGTTACCATGCATTTATTCAGATTTTCAGTTTCTCTTTTTGATTATGTTAGAAGTGCTCATTAATCATTCTCTAATTTCAGATCTTTGCTACTCAGAACGTATGTTAAGGACATCTGGATGGAAATTAAGATTCAATTAAATCTATAAACACTAAAAATGTTTTCGTGTGTAGTAAAATTATCTTAATTACACCAGAGAAAAGGGTAAAAAATTGTACAGTCATTGAGACATGTTTTGCATTTAAAATCAACTTTAATACTCCACAAAGAATACACTAACAAAGAGGCTGCTTAAAATCTTGCCTACAAAAATGTGGCTACAGTACAATTGATGCCTAGTGGAATTTTCCAAATGAGTTTAGCAGGGTCAGGCTTTCCAGCTCCTGAGGTTGCCTGGCTTGTGGAGTTACATTCACTAAGGCCTTACTTTAAGGAAGGACTGATTCCTTATTTTCTACTGTTCAAGCAGCCTCTCTTTTCTTCACAAATGACTCTTTGTAGATTAGTGATCACCTTCTCCAAACAGTGCACTACTACAACTAAAATCACAATAACCAACTCCATTACCGTTGGTTTGGATGATGAGAAATACGCCTGTATGTACAGAAACATGTAGAATATTCACAGTCACAGGAAACATTTCACATGAACATTGTGGACAGTTTTTTAAAAAGTTATAATCAATAATAGCAATAAATAATAGCCTACAAATACTCTCCCTTCTTTTCCAGAGCTAAATCTTATTCCCCATGCAGAAAGATGAGTAACTCAGTAGCTACTTGCCCTTGATGAGAGAAATTGTTTTGACAGAATTTTATTAGGGTGCTGATTTGTTTTGCTTGTTGCTGGTTTGTTTTTTTCTTTTTAAAAAGACACCATTATTGGAAATACTCGAGACATTTACAAAGTAAATAACAACCAAGGAAGAGAACAGAAATATTTACCAGTAATAATGTGGAACATCTGCTTGCCCTTCTCAAATGTAATGTCATTGGGGATGAAAGCCACCTCATCCTGCACTTCGATGCAGGGATGCCTGGCACCTTTCAGGACAATCCTGCCTTGTCCCTTCTCCAGAATGACAGGCCGGACGTAAGGCACCGGCGCTCCGTTCGACACGTGGGCAAAGCTGACAATGGCATCCAGCTGAGCTATCACATCGTTCATCGTCTGAATGGGCTCTGCGTAACCTGGTTTACATTGAGGAGATACAAATTATCAGTGCCATCAGCTATTCTTTCACTCTTGCTGAGAAGGTACCTTGAAGCCTATACTGAGTCCATCAAGTTAATTCATCTGCAGTAACAATTTTCTTCAAGATGGAATTCACCTCCTGGCAGAGTCTAGGATGCAATCCTAAAGTTTCCATGCCTTGAATACCAAGGAGACTTCCTCAGACTAAGAAAAGTAGGAGGTGAGGCCATTTTGATTATTTTCCCTCATCTGGAAATCCAGTACGTTTCTTTCCTGAATAACACACCGCATTCTGCTGCTCATGCAAGCAGAGACACCAGAGACACAGCACAGACAGTTCAGACACAGCAGCTGTCTATGTTTGTGTGAATGATGGGAGAGGTCTGTCAGATACAGTGCCTGTGACACCAGGCTAGATGGCCCAGCATCTCCAGTATCAGCTTTTTAAGTTTTGGTGTTTGGTTTTCTTCAGTGAAAGGGATGAGGGACTGGAGTCTACAATCCAAATTCTCCAGTGTCTCTTCTGCTTTCAGTGAAGGATAGTAAAGAATGCCCTGCAAGTAGGTGGTCTTGGAGCAAAATATATGGAAATAACTTAGGAAACCAAGAATTGTTATTGCCATATAAGTAATGACTGCTTGATCTTATATTGCATATCAATGTTCTTAGACCTCAGGTCCCACTCCTTTAGCTCTCTGTTGTCCTTTACCTCTTCTGCAGTTTGGGTAAGGATGCCCAGAGTCACGGAGGTAGGTGGAGGATAGATGTGACCTTTATGGCCTTATTTTTGTTCCAGTTATGGGATAGCATTTCCACACACCTCATTACTGCACATCTGCAGCAATGCCAGGAAAGGGTCTAGGGACAGGAGAAAATTCATATTTCAAACTTTCAACAGCTGTCTGAAAGCCACACCTCACTTTTCACACTAATTCTTTGGGGAATATTACAGTTTGTCTGTCTCTGTAGAAGACCCTCAAAGAAACAGCAAGTCCTCCCAGCACTCCAGAGTGTGACACACATCAACAGTGGCATATTCACCTGAAGCAATGTTAATGATTTCCTTAACAATTGCATCCTGAGCGTCTTCATACTCTTCCCTGTTCCTTATATATTCATCATTGATGGCGCTCAGTTTGCTGTGAACAAAACAAGAGTATTTAGAAGTGTGATGTTCTGCCTTCATCTACAATGCCAAACTTCTGGCCTCCTCATCTGAGTCAATACCAAGTGTCCCCACCAGCTTTAACAGCAAGGCTCAGCACAAAGACCACAAAGCAACTGACCTGCAATTCATCCACACCAAGACAGCCTCAAGATTAATTCCAAGTTTAAGATCATCCATAAGGGCCAAACCAGAAATTCTAGCATCAACACATGACTCTTAAAAACATCTGTGTTTGTTATAGAGCTGCTATGTGGTAAGGACTAGCTCTTAAATATCTTGATCTGGCTATTTTGCTACATTTTGCTGCTAAGCAACTGTGTAATTAGCCCAGAGTCATACAACAGGCTTATCAGATCTGAAGGCATTGACTTTCATTTAGTAAAAACCTAAGTTAATTACTGTCACTAGGAACAGGTTCCGGTCTTCAAACTACAGTAAGCTGAAATAAACACAAGAGTTTAAACAAGTTTTTATTCTTCTCAAGCTTGTCTCCTGAACAAAGAACAAGAGTCTGCAAGACTGAGTAAGAAACACACCCAAGTAGTGTGCCCACACTACAGGCAGAAGTCAGTCTTGTGCTTCTAGTACCACCTACAGAAGCAACTAGAACTTAACTAAGCACAGAGAAGTCTTTTTTATTAGTGATGCATGGGCTGCTTCACTAAGGGAAAGTAACAGATGACACAGTACAGGTTCTAAGTACATCTTCTCAGTTACAGAAAAGCCTAACTTCATCATACATTTAGATTCACAACATATTTAGAACCACAAAAAACTGTTTTACATTTCAGGGATGTTTTTAAAAAATATCCTCAGTAAATTTTCAAACAAACTGCAATTAAAGTTTACACTTTGTTCATTTAAGTAAATTGGTGCGAAATACACCAACATATTGGCTGGTGTGAACCCGTATGTTTGCCCTCCTTTTCAAAGATAAGGATTTATAACTATGGAAGTGAGTGATTAACAGAAACCAGCCACTACACCATCACACCCAGTGGACAGGAAGCTGAACACAAGCCAGCAGTGTGCCCCTGAGGCAGAGAAGGCCAAGCCCATGCTGGCTGCGTTGCTAGAGTGGACCCACAGCTTGTTGAAGGAAGTCATTCTTCCCCTCTATTCAGCACTCCTGAGATGCCATCTCTGGTTTTGGGTTTTGTCTTCCCAACACTGAACCTGGAGCAGATGGTCACCACAAAGGTACAGAGCTGGAGCATGTGGCACGCAAGGACAAGGCTGAGAGAGATGCCTGCCCAGGCTGAGAGAATCTGAGGTCAGCCTGGAGGGAAGAGGCAACAGACTCTCCTTGGAGGTGCAGAGCAAAAGAATGAGATCCTAAGATCCCAAGTTTCTGCAAGGAAAATTCTCATTATATCTGATTAGAAAAGTTTTCATAAATATAGTAATTCAGCACTGGAACTTGCACCCCACAAGGCTGTGAAGGATATTTTAGAGGATGGGCACTTGGGCAAAGCCTTGGGCTACCCCATCTAAGCTTGAGACAGGATCTAATTTCCAAGGTGCATCTGCTTTAAGTGAGGAGTAAGAAGTAGCCTTCAACCTAAGTTATTACCCAATTCTGCACGTGACTTTCTGCTTCATTTGCTCTGTGTAAAAACACTGAAGAACAGAGCAACATCTGATGACTGATGCAGCCTTTGCTCCTGCTGAAATGCTCTAAAAGAGCTAAAATTCAACCAAAAAATATAGACTTTTCAGCTGATCTGTGTCAGAACTGCTGTCCAGACAAGGACACACTGAAACAGCCTCAATGCAATTAGCCTGAAGACCTAAATTTTTTAATAGCTCAATCAGAAAAGCCATAGAATTGAAGTTCAATACACAGGAGTTACAGAAATTAGAGATGATTTGGAACAAAGGGGGCGGGGGGGGAAGGTAATCACTAACAAAATTCTACATGTCACATTTGGTGATAAACATAAATAGCTCTTTCCCTACTGCAGCTTGTGTCTGTATAAACACTCACAGTAAAAGCAATTATGATGCTTGCTGCAGCTAAAACAGAGAAATTAGCCCAAGTCACAGAACCAAAAATAGATAACAGTTGGCAACATAAATGGGGAATGCAGCTTTTAACAAACTGTATGCCAATCCTGCTCAATATTTCAATCTGTGAGCCAATCAAAAAGGTGAAAATTTGTAGGGAATCCAGTTTATCAGCATAATTATAAAGGCACAATTCTATTACTTTCAGAACAGGCTTAAAAAATTATCTCATACCTGTTAGTAAATTTCACACCATTCTTCTGTGTATCAATGATTCCATATTTCGAATTGTTACGGAGAGCTTTTTCCTCCTTACAAGTTACCCTAAAGTGATGTCCAAACTGTGAATTTGCCTCCAGTTTGATACTTTTGCCAGCTTCCAGACCTTTCAGATGAAAAGAAACCAGCTGTATTATCACAAATTCTGCAGCCTGTGCTATTCCTGCTCACTAAACCTCAGCACCCATGATTTAATTGGGTAGACTTGCTTTCGCTCTGTATAGGTATGAGAAATATCCAGACCAAACACAAATATATGGATTCATTCTCTGCTCTTACTTTAAGATGCTCTCAAACTGCATATTCTTATCAGGCTCAAAATTACTGTATTGCTATGAATTCTCCACGAAGGTGAAAAATGCAAGGAGACTCTCCATTGCTGCTGTTAGCACAGCACCTGTACTCTTGTGATTCTTCTACTAACACACAGTTCTGTCATAAGATTTCTCATTCCATCCCTACACAATCTTGGTTTTCCTTCTTCTCATCCAAGGTATCATCTTTTTACTAAAAGAAATTGAGACAAAAAAATGCAAGCTCTTAAAGGTGTAACCCAAAATAAGTACAGTGTTGCCAATTTTCCTTGCCATATTTGCATTACAAGTTGGTGGCTTTTTCTTAAAGTTGCTCTTTCAATGCCTGATTCATCAGCTGCACATGGAATTTTCTGCATAGGATAATCAACTCTTTAAATGTCTCACTTGCTTACGAATTACATTTTGCAAGGAACATCATGAGAAAACTGAATGGACACTCAGGATAATACACAGAGGGGGGAAAAAAGCGTCAGTGCAGGTCCTCAAAAAATGTAAAACAGAACTAGACTTAGCCAAGAGTTTGATCAGTTACAGTTCTACAAAATGGATTCTGCAACATATGTGATGATTTCTGAAATATTTTGGAATGCTGATTAAAAAAAATTAAATAAAGGCCAAGTTATAAACCAAAAATCCCTGTTTTCAATAGCTTGTACTGCGACAAACCAAAGTCATCCCAACTCAATAATATAATGATGCAAACCCTTTAACTCCTTTATACCAATTTTCATCACTTGATTACAAAACATTTTACAAAGGAGACACGAATCAAAGGCAGTTCCAAACCCTACCTAGTTCTTTGGCTGCAGTCTTTAGTAAGGACTGCATTTTTTCTTCCAGTTCATTCATCTTCTCTCTTAATTCTGTTAAATTAGGATC
>VZTT01026562.1:16829-39573 GCA_013400855.1 Buphagus erythrorhynchus | reverse complement strand
ACTGGCTAGATATTTTGAGATAGTAGGTGAATGTTCCGTTGAATACCCTGAAATACTAGTAACAATCTTCATATATTTCACAGCTAAATTATCACTAGCTACTTAATATAGATGGTCAATTAAATTTAGTGCGTATAGACCAGATTGCAAAGCTCAGTAAGAAACTTTAATTGCTGAGTAAACCCCACCCACACAATTCATACCTTTTCCATGTCCAATGTTGTTTCTATCATCTCCAAAAACTTTGAGAAGTCAGAGCAGATATCAGTAAGAGGTGTTATAAATACAGCCAACAACAACATCTGGTGAGCTCCTGTTATGAACAAAGAAGAAAAATTATCATTCACAAACTCCCACAAATTTACCAGAATTTGCTTATCCAAGATAAACAACACAACTGCTTAGCTGGTTTATTTTTACAAAGATGGGCTATGACTATTTCACTGAAAAATATGTACCTTTTTCTAAAATTGGCATTATCCCATCTACATTCTGATTAAGCTTGTACCTATTCTGTCATCTTTGTTCATAACTGGGGGTATTAATTCCCTTCTGCTATGAGTAAAACTGCAAACAGCATAAAAGCAAACCTGCTGTCTGAATATTACCAATTCTTGTACATAAAAAGTTGACAAGCCTTCTGCAAAAAATGTAGATCTTCTCATCCACACTCACAGTTTTTAATTCTTCTTAATAAAATATTACCTAATACTGGGGATATTTGGTATTTACAATATGGACATAGCAACTGAAGTGTATGTTATCTGCTTTTATTTTCCAGAAAAAAAGACCACATAATATAACCACATCTTTACAGTCACTTCTTTGCACTAGATAGGAAGGCATCAAAATTAACAGAGATACTCTGTAGCACCAAGTCAAACTGCACAGAACGCATATTGGCTTGAAGTCCATGGAACACCAAAAGCATTGAACACCAAGGGCAGTTCACAGTTAACACACACACATACTGCCAAATTTGTGAAAGAAGCATTTTCTTCAGGTACACATAAGCTACAAATAAGCACCTCTATCCAGCAGCCAGCTGTGGAAATGTTCTGTCAGTAAATGCATGTTTACATCTTTGCAGCCACTTCAAGTTATGATTTAATCACAGAAAGATTAGCATTATGGACTATATGATTTACAAGAAATGCATCAAAATGAATCCAATACTCTGAGCTTATACTCACTGAATTATGTACAGAATTATGTTGCTTGCCTATAATACTTACAGGCAAGGCTGTGCATATTAACAGAGAAATACAGAATTAAGTTCTGGCTATTCCAGAGCCTCTCAGTTTCTTACCATACTAAGAAAAAAGTCCTAGCCTTTCCTAAGAAAAAGTGACATAGAAATTTATAGAAAAATTGCCACAGAAGCTTATTGAAAAATTGCCACAGAAATTTATAGAAGTCACACAGTGAAGACACGACTACCCAAGTGAATCTCTCCTCTCTCAACATTGTAGTTGAAGTAGAAAGAAAAAGTTTGGTTTGATTCCTTTTTCTCCCATGCCTTTTTGCTTCCCCAATCCCACAAACTTCTAAAGTGAAAGCTCTAAACTGACTAATATCTATTAACAGAGAAAAAAAATATATATTGTTGAAAGATTACTGAACTTGCAAAAATGGAGTTTTCTGCCTACTAAAAATCTTCAAAACCAAGAGATATGAAATAAAGATTGTTTTCAATTCCAAACTTCTTGCTTGGTCTCTTAATATCTTGATTCCCTCCTGTAAGAAGACACATCTAGACCAACCTATAAGATAAAAGCAGTCAACAAAGAAAGAAGAGACTGAAGAGCAGAAAAAGTTTCATGTCCATTCTTCAGATTGGGCTTAGCAGTTGCCAGAGCTCCAGCTAATGAATACATGGCACACACAATGAAATGATCTTCAGTATCCTTGAATCAATGAAAAATGATTGTGCTTAGACTTAAAGTAGCAATTTTAATTTCTTTTTTTGAAAGGAGTAAGTAGGAAGTATCATGATGCCATTTTATTATTTAAGCTTGAAGGGTACATCTCAGCATAGGAAGATGTCATAATCAAAAGTTAGAATCTATTGATTTATTAAGTAAATAAAATTGAATGTCAGGTCAAGCTGATACACTGCAAAATTAATTTGCACTTTTAATCCAAATTTAAATCCAGTATCCAGCACTTAAAGGAAGTTAAACAGTGGAGTCAGCAAATAATGAGGATTTACAAAAGTTCTATGCATATGCTTTTCTTAAAACACCTGGCATTACAAGAACATAAGCAAGAAACACCACTGAAAAATTCTAAATTAAACTCCCAACATGTCTTGCACCTGTATTCATAAACTCATAGAAAAGATGCATAGTAAAAAAAAAAAAAAATCCTCTTTTCCACCTACTCAACGTTATTAGGATGGAAACTAACCACTGAGAGAAAGACTAATAGAGCTATGTACCATCAAAAGCAGAGATACATATTGATCACAAAGCCCATCTGTACCCAGGTGCAGTTTTTAATTTAAACCATAATTTACTTTCTGAAGTGCAGACAAGTGTTTATTACACTTAAAGACTTGACTATTAATATGGTTTAAAAATGTTGCCTGGCAATTAAAATAAAACACTAATCTTCAGACTTGAAAGAGACAGTCAGTTTGGCAGCAAAATGGCACTAGTCTATCCAGGCAAAACAGAAAATCCCTATGACTAAGTGCACCAGTCATTTTGATAGTGCAATGGAAAGTGCAATAAAACAGTGGAAATTGGGATAAAACACGGTATAGGTTTACTACAGACAGATAATATCCATATAGTGCAACATTTCAGTCTGAAATACTGAATGTCTGAGACGAAGGGGACTCTGCAGACCTAATCTGGGCTGTTCTAAAGCATTCAGCATGGTGTCACAGGAGGTGCCAAGGTGCAAGATCTCTGATTTATACCATGACCAGAGTGCAGATAAAGAGGACATCACCCACTTGCAAAAGATGAACAAGCTGAAAGGACATCAGTTCCTCCAGGGCTCACAGAAGCATTTATCTTTTTAAGATGTGTGAATTCATATTAATGCACAAAAGAAGGCTGCTTAAAAATGTCACTAAAATATACAATATGGAAGATATCAGTAGATTATATTGGAATAAAATAAATCAGAAGTAGATCAACACCTTGAAAACTGGGCTAATAGAAATGAAGTAAAATGTAACACGGAGTAAGATGACACTTTGATAGATAAATGCGTTTCCACTATAACGAAGGGAATAATCAGCAGGATATGACAAAGGATGGGAAAGAGCCAAGTTTGATTACAACACAAGCTGTAAGACACTAGTGCAACAGTCTGGGAAAGAACAGGACTGAAACAAGAAGTAAGGGGTATTCAAGTCACTGTATACAGTATGGTAAAAATATACCTGAAACCCAGCACACAATTCCTGTATCCTGCATATCTACAGACTTAAAAGAGCATTTGTTTGAGATGGCAAGGAAGATGCTTCAGCAGCTTCTTGAATACAGAAATCTTGTAAGGACCCAAATTTCATGCCCCAGCAATCTGAGTAATGAACAACTGCTCCCTTTTGCCAGCTGGAGCAAAATGATTTGATGATTCAGAGTCCTTTCCCATTTTATGCAGACTTCTTATGGCTAAACCAGAAAAAAAGTCATCTTCACGCATCACCCCCCTCCTCAGGTTTCACCATCCATAAAAACAAGGATTTCAATACAACAATGCTTCATACTGAGGGAAAGGCAGTTACAGCTGATGACTCTGTGGTTGTTCTATATCCCCACAGTTGCTCTATATCCCCATAGCCATTCATAGGCAAGGGAGTACTGAAACTGGCACATACTCAGAACTGTCAAAAATCTTTCAGACCTTCCATCCCTTGATGAGCTAAAGCATTCTGTACAGTCAGAAACAGAAGAATTACCAGATCCAGTCTGATTCACTCATGTACATTGAAAATTACCAGATCATTCATGTATTTTGAACAGGTGGTACAAGTACAAAGAAAAATAACACACCAACTATTTTAAACTATCTTTAATACACTGCTGGTGATTGCCCTGCTAAGTCCAACTGATTCATATGTAGAACAGGAAGAACCCTTTGCAGTCTATTAACTTTTCCATATGGTGAGCTTAGCAGTTTGCCTTACACAGCCTGCTCCTCAAAACTCTAAAAATGGCATTGTTTTCCTACCCCAATGGTATGACAGAGGAACTCTGTCAATCCAAATGGCAACTAATATAAAAAGAAGTAAAGACAGGAAGCCAGCATTCTGAACTAACACCCCAGTATACGATGGGAATCCAAGAGCTCCATATCAAGGCTAAAAGAAGCAGAGTCTGTTTGAAAAAGCCAAATGGACATGACTGAGGCAGCTAAAGAGTGGCCCAGCTCTTTAAGAACAAAAACAAGAAATAGAGTTACATCTATCAACTCCTTCAGTTTCAGATCTTAACTGCTCTTGGAAATAACGCAGACAGTAACCAAAAATTGATTTAAGATTAACAATGTAGAAGTTTCATTACTTGAAGCTGTAATACAGCTACAACTGTAGTACAAGAAAATAAAGACACTAGGTAGCTTTAATTTCTACTCAAATAGAGTAAATTTTTGTAAACATATCATTTCGAACAACATTCGTTTTTAAGGCTTTGGTGCTTGCTTTACACAAAGGGAATTTCTAACAAATTAATGGGCTTCTACAAAAATGAGCTTTCTGGTAGGTTAGAACTGCTATTGCTAAACTGAATCACCCCCTTGTTATGCTGATTTTATTCTACATTTTCTTGGTAACACACAGAAAAGGGGAAAAAAGCAGCTTTTGTACTTTCTAGACTTGATTATCACAGCATTGTGCTTCCTACTAATGAGGATTGGAAGAAATACTGCCAGGTTATTGTATCAAATATAGGAGCATTATGATTAAAAAAACCAAGCCATTTAAGTTATATTACTAATACTTAAACTGGGGAGATTCTGTGTTTAAATTACAACCCGAAGTGGATGATAACACTATTGTATGAATGGTATCTTGTCTGCAAGATCACAATACATGCACAGTTGGTCAGGAATTCCTAGAGACAAGTCCATGTGAAAGATTCCCACACCATTACCCAACAGTTCAAGCATCCCAGCTACACACTAATTGGAACACATTTTCCTGCAAAGATTTGGCTATGAATATTTTTAAGTATCTCATTGGCATTTTGGAATTTCAGTTCATTTAAAATTCAAATGTATTTAGGCTTTATTCCTGCAACAAAAGCACACAGAAAAAAAGTAATCTTTGGAAATCTACACTCTATTTCTTTGCATCATCAGTATACTACAAAACATTGAGAATAGATGGGGGTAGCATTACCTTCATGTTTTTCTAGTGCTTGTATAACATTAGGCAGTTGATTGATAGCCTGGTACATTCGGTAACAGTCTTGTAAGTTTGCTGCTTGTCTCTGAAATTTCTTTGCCAGCCGGTTGAGGTCTGGAAAGCGACGTAACAGATCTTCTTGAAGGCACTGGCGTAGCTCTGGATCCATTACAAAAGCTTCAACCAAATTCAACCTACATAAGGAATTCATAACCATGATTAGCATGACATGATCTGTAATTCTTTTATGTCACCAGTTATCTGACAGTTCCTATCTGTATCTTCTCTATGGCTGTATCCACTGGCTAATTCCCCTAGTAAAAAAACTGAAATGAAAACAGGAGAACACATGAGCTGAGAAAGCAAGGAGATTTAACCTATGTCAACCTTCTGTAGTTTTGAACAGTCAGGGTTTCTAATGAACAGCATTGGAGTGCAATCATTCCAAGTGCTATTACCAGTGTCTATCCTGTAGGTAAAGCTAACTAAGAATTGACTTTGAGATTAATCCTTTCCCTACACTATCAAAGAAAGTCTTCCAGAAGTCTATGGAAGAAGAGGCATTAAGCAGAAAAAAAAGCCCCGCAGCTGGCAGAGTTTAGCTCCCTGTGGTCAAGGCCAACATGGACACTGTGCAGCTGTGCAAGCCGGGATCTCAGGATGGGAATCCTCACGGTTGGAAGGCACCTCTGTGCACTGACTACTCCAGCCTCTGCTCAGGGCAGGATCACAGCTAAAGCCAGCTGCCCAGCATGGTGTCCAGGCACATTCTGGGCATCCCTAAGGATGATCCCAGTGTCAACCCCTGGAACACAGCCCTAGTGACTGACCTCCGTGGGGACTTCATGTCCCTGAGCCTGGCAGCTGAGTGAATTTTCAGCCCACCACACTGTACTGACCTAGTCCCTACTTTGTGAGATGTAACAGGAGACAGTGACAGCTCAAGTCACAATAAGCAACATTTCCTGCTCTTCCCTTATCCAACCACCTAGTCTATTTATTGTAGAAGGTAACTGGGTTAGCCAGCCATAAATTTCCCTCTGTAAATCCATGCCAACTACTTTCAAACTACTGTTTGCCTCATGGCAGGCATTGGGGGACTGCACTCTTACCAATGAGGGTACTGTCTGCCAGTCTAGTCACCACTGACTCCCAGGTTGCCTTCCCTTACTGTTACTCCCCAACATTTTGGTTTGGTATCTTGTTGGGGATTTTTTCTGTGGGTTTTTTTTTTCTTTAATTTTAGGCATGGGGGTTTTAAAATAGCAAAATAAATATTCTTTAAGTGCTGGAAGCAAGCATAAATCTCAATAAGAAGTGCCAGAGCATTAAACTGTATTTCTCCATTAGAATGTGAGCAAATTTTCATACATTTGGATCAGTTTATGCAATTTGTTTTGAGTTTTTGCATCAGTTAATATTTTGCACTTACAGTTAAAAAAGTTGGCTATTGTTAATTTTGGAACACCGGGTAGGTCAGTGTTCTTTGATCACACTTTCAGAACACCAAGGAAGAGCTCTGCCTCCTTCAGAGACCTCCACATATTACATACTGTGCTGATTTCTGGTTAATAATATCTATCAATATCTTTTCTTCAGCACACAAGTTAATTTTATCTAGAGACATGCAAGCAAAGAAAGGTCAGCTTTCACCACATTATTCCTGCTGGTTTGCTTACTGGCAGAAAAATGCATTTGTTTCAATTACAGTAACATCTGCATTTCCAAACTGCTTTGGAAATGACAATTTTTTTGTCATTCTGACAGCAGTAATCTCTACATTACACACTGCAGTGCTCTGCAGAGTGCCAGACACTGGCAATAGTAGACAGGGGTTAACACAGTCCACTGCCGCAGGTAATTAGCAAAGGCAGTCAGGAAACAAAGGCTTTGGCTAAAGCAACACAAGAGGTAGAGAGCCCTGGACAGGTAGTGGTACATTTCTGTATAGAAAAAATTCCAAAGGAATGTCCTGGCTTTCAAAAAGTATTCTACCCCCACGCTCCAGTGAATCTCCTGTATTATTACCAAAAAAACAAAAAATCAACTAACAAGATGAGAGAAGGATCCCACCTCTACATTTATCCATTCAACTACAGCCTTAATACATAAATTTGGAGATTGACATTACTGACGCATAAGGGTGCTTTACTTCCAAAAGAAACATTAAAGTATCAGCATGTACACAGAGCTTGTCAGAAGTAGACAGGAATATACCAAAGATATTTACTGCAAGAACACAGAACAAGACTTGCATGAGAAACATTATAAAAGCCAAGCAATTTTCCATTCTGATCCCTGTTGGTGTTTCTGAGCACGATTTCTAACTTTCAGACTTCTGTCAAATGGTTTGGAGGAATAACAAGAACTACATGATCTTGTCACAGCAGATACATTGCCACGTTTATTACAAATTCCTTCAATTTACTGAGCAGACCTCACTTAGGACTCACATCACAAACTGTTCTCTCAGAAGTGCCAGCAGCAACTGGTGACCAAACACAGCTTTTAAAGACCAGGTATTGTTTAAATATTAAGGAAAAAAAAGCAATAAAAACTGAACCAAACTAAAGATACATGATACAACTGCTTAATAGCCTAAACAGCCCACTAACCAGATGTCCTCCTTCCCCCCTAAGGGATTAGAGAAGGGACCAACTTGCCAACATGAACCTCCCCACAGGAACCAAGCAGCTTGGTCATTTTTAGTCCTGTAATCTGGAGACAATTCCTTTGGCAAAAATAAAATGGGATTTACTGTAAACTTCTCCACTTTGCATACCCATGTACTCCTACTGTTACCTTCCTTGGTCTTTAGCAGTCAATAGTCATGGCAAACAAACAAGAGGTTGTACTATCCTGATGTTATGTCCTCTCACTTTCCAGGTATTATGCAAGATTTGTAAACTTATTAATTACTTCTCCATTATCAAAATACCACCACACCATCAACCCAAAGAGGAACTAGTTGCAAATACTTTCAAGTTATATTATGAGGAAAATTGCATTAATTTTTTGTTTAAAACCACCTTACTTCACTTCAAAAATCCCAATATTGCTTCACTTAAAAAAAGCACCAGGAAGAAAGCAAGACACATTTGGAAAGTTTACCTATTATCAAAGTGAATTTTAATCCAGAAAAATACTATTCCTGCCTGCAGCAGGAAACAAGAGTTTTCTGGGTTTATCCAACCTGCTTAAACTACTGACTACTCCATGATTTCAACTTTTAAATTTCAAGTATAAAAACTACTTTTTAATCTTGTTTTGATGACCAATTTCATACATGCAAGAATGTGCAAAATTCAAGTTCACCATCAACATCAGATCCTATCTTGCCCTCTCATGGCTTATGTTTAAATTCAGAGAATTTAGATTCTCTTCCAAGAGGTCCTTAGAAAATCTGTAATCCTAGCATACAGATATATACACAGAATCACTTCTGAAAACTTACTAAATTTTGCACAGTTGCTGTAAGTCATTTAAGAACATCTCAAGCATGACTTCTGTAGTCTTAGTCTGTAGCTTATCTTTACCAGGATCTAGATTTTTTTTCCTGCTTGTGCCTTTTGCAAACCCTTCACAAACAAACCCTTCACTTTCATCCCACGGCTCCTTCAGCTTGTTCTACAGCCTCTTGGATAAGACCTGCCTGTGTTTCAAAAGCTCTAATTTATTTTTTTCCACTCCTCTTTTGTCCACAATGACAAGTTCAAAGAGTTCTCAGATCAGCATGAACAATTTTGCTCTGCCAAAACCATGATAATTAGACTAACATTTCATGACCTTCCTGCTACTGTTCTATCTCCCCCCGCTACATTTGCCAACCACAAAGATGCATCTGACAGGTTTGTGTTCATGCCATATTTTGCATAACAATTTCCTGTTGGTAAGAATACATACAAGTTTGCTGAATAGAAAGGTAATGCAACCATAAGACATGAATAATGCTCACAAGTAATAATGAAATCAAATGACAGGTTGTTTTTAATATAAAGTTCAACTGAGGGGAAAAAAAAAAGGAAATACAAAAAGAAACAAATTTTAAAAATCCAAGAAAGTGTAATCAAACAACAGCTGACAACACTAGATAACTCGTTTCTGCCACACAGTGAAAAGGAAAGGAAAATAGGGCAAAACTTTCCACCACAGATCTAAGGCAGCACAGTCAAGATAACAGAAACAATTTTAAGTAGTAAAACCACACGAGAACTTAAAGGAAATCTCTGTTTCAAGACAGTTATTTAAACTTGCAAATAAAACCGCAGAAACATCAAACAAGACTGCAGCTAATGTAACTGAAAACCAACACAAGTGCTTTTCTTGAATTTGGAAACAGTAACCACCTTTTATTCCTGCTGTGCATAACTATGGCTTTTTACAAGCTTTGAATTCTGTGCCCTAACAAGAATCATTAGGCTTAGTGTGCTCTGGGAGACAGAGAGGAAAAAACCCACTCATCTCCAGGTTTCTGCTGGATACTCCAGAATCCAACTCAAAACATTCCATCTTTTCCCCAGTTCTACTGTTAATAAGAGGCATCTCTTGAACCAGCTAATCACAAAAAGCCAAGGTACCACACACACTGAAAAAGCCAAGAAAAATCTGCTTTCCACCTAATGTATGTCACATACTTTCCCAAGTCTCAACACACTGCTTCCATTCCACTGATGCCTGCATAACATTTGACATTGGAAGAGATTGCTTCTTCCCTTGCTACACCTATGCAGCATTTTTCATCACCATTTTAAGGTGCCTCAACACAGATGGTGTCAGGAGGGTTGAATTATATTTCTAGCTTTTTACACAGCTAAATATCAAAGTTTAAGTTAATAGGAAAACATTAACCATGCCAGATTTGCATATAGATTTTATGAAAAAAGAATATTTATAATGCCTGAGCAGGATTTGCCAGCACCACTAAAAAAACCCAAAGAAACAAAACAAAACAAAAACAAACAGCAACAGCAACAAAAAAAAGAACAACAAAAAAGCACTAAAAAACCAATGAGCAGTAAGATTAGTCATAAAACACCTAAAGTTTTTATCTCTCTTCCACCAATATCCTACAAAACCCTAGACAGCTCTGCACCTCACTGTGCATATAGGAAAAAAAACCACTTTCCTCAAGTACCTCTGCCCAGGAAAAGGAGGTTGAGGTTTTTTTTTTTTTTATCATTTCATGAAACTGGGATCCATACGTAATCACTAATACATACTTAATAATGAGTATTATATATTTAGGTAATACTTCAGGGTAGTGACTTTAAATCCCAATTACTCATAGGTGTTTTCAGAAAAAACTACTAGCTAAAAATTCCACATAACCCAAAGAAAAAAGTGTCAATACTGAAATAAATTACAAATGCACTCTTACAGGAGAAGCTGACTTACATTTTAAGAAGACTTTAAAGCTTACAACTCCCCTGACTATCTAACAGCTGAGTCTTCTGAAGAGCATACATTTGTATTCTCTGCCTGCTAAAGGATTTCTTTGACTTCAGATTAAGATCAACTCTCCTGTCCAACTGTTCTACTTGATTATGCAGAATTTTAACAAAGAAATGCCACTTACAAAAGCAGCATATAAAGGACTGCTTTAAAATATACTGAGACTTTCACCTCACCACAAGTTTCAGAATATGCACAGCTGTATCAGTTTAACATGTTTCCATGTTTTCTTTATACAAAGGAAAGTGAAAAAACACCTCACATACCATTATTTTGTTTTCCTTAGGTTTCTTTCAAACTCAGATCTCTTCTTAATCCAATGTTGCCAAAGCAAACCCTCCCTGGATATACTTAACCTAGACATATAAAATGATACCCACCACCTTACCTGTCCTAAATGGGTTGTTTTTTTCATACAAGGCACACGGTATTTTAACACCCTGGAGGAAGCCCAGACTACAGCAGGCTGCTATAGTTGATAAATACTGGCTTTTTTTTTTTCCAACCAGAAATATGCAAGGCACTGCCCAAAGCTCCCTTCATAAACTTCTCCTGGCGATCAAGTCATTCCCTAGACAATCATCTCTCTCCCAAAAATCAGCCATAATCGAGTTTGCTACCTCAGCTAAGCAGTAGAAACCTTAAATTTACAAAGCTCTTTTCAGGCCAAAGGAGGTTTGTATGCTTTACAGCCTCTGAAGTATTTGAAGTATTTGAAGTCTGAAGGCAGACACCTAAGATTGGCACATGGGAGCCTAAATACAGAAATCTGAACCCTGATACTGAGAATTACTTTAGTAATTCAGCACGAAGCAGCATAAAAATCACACTGACCATCTCAGGTCATTTTGTCTCAGACAATCAGAGCTATTGCATGCATTTATATAAATAACATCCACAATTTCTCAGACAAGCACAAAGAAATAACAATGCAAAATAGCTAGGCAACCCACGCATGCTTTTGCAATTGCTTAGTTATGCACAAAAGACTTTTTTTTAATGAAACTAGAGCGGTCTTTGCAAACAATTAGAAATAAATGTAACACAAACCCTGAGGAATAAAGAATCAGCAACTTCAGAGAGACTAATACCATCACAAGCAATTTTATTTTAGTCATACATCATAGGCTTAGGATCACTGATCTCAATCCCCACTCAGCTCACACCACAGCCTTTGCACAGCCAGAAGTTGCTCTGGTTTCTGGCAGCAAGTCTCCAGCTGATGGCAACATTTACCCAAGCCACAGGAATAGCCTTGGAAAGGGCTCACCACAGGCACCAGTTCTTCCAGTACTTTGAAGACACTAGATTTGAATCCAGATTTTGATACACCAAGAACTCAGAATGTTGCTTTCTGGATGAGTTGTACACATACCTCTCCAGCACTTCTTACACATGAGACAGAATACCCCAAGCAAGGGGTCAAAATCTTGCTGCTGTTTTAATGAAATTGTACCAATTTGGCCATACAATATAATTCAGGGTCCAAAATCTTGTGTCTGAGTATCACAAGCTGCTCAACGGAGCAAGCTCTCCTCCAGCTCTCCCAAATTTGCATGGACACACACGGGCCTATAATTCAGAAGCAGACAACCCAGGCAAGATGTCCAGGTGAGAGGCTTGTGCCCAGGCAGTCAAGACTTCTTCCTACTGTCTGCCAAAAAAAGAGCAGCCTGCACCTTCAAAGGGATTCCCCTCCACGCTATATGGCTCAAGATCTCTTTCCTACCCACCTTTGCCCAAGCAGTGCAACCTTGTCATTGTTTCCTCCTGCCATGTGAGCACAAAGTTGGTTTTGTCTCCTCAGTTAACATGCTATGAATGTTTCTGTATTATCAAATTACTTCACAGCTTCCCTCCCTGAAAACCACTGCCACAATCTAAGCACCCTTAAAAAGCTAAACAAAAAGTTGCTCACAAATGAAAACTTTGAAGACAACAGTGAAAAAGTACAACAGTGAACATTCTTCCTCAATTCAGAATTTGAAGTGCATTACCGTTTTACGTGAGGCATGTGAAATTACAGGCTTTTAACAAATAAGAGGATATTGTATAATACAGGAGATTAACAGAAACAGCAAGCCAGGAACAAAGAGCCCCAGGGAGATGCATTTCACAGTTCACCTGTAATGTCTGTGTTCTTACAAGGACAATGCTGTCAGCCCAGTAAGATTACAGCATTCCCTGGACTCTGATGATCTCCCTAGCTTCTTAGCAGATTTTGCAATCACTCACAGTTCTAGACCCAGACAGGTTTCAAAACTTCTCCTCTGCCAAAACAGCTGGAAATCTGTCCTGCTCTTTGCAGAGACAAGCCACGAAGCACGGAGGAGCAAAACCTGGCAGTCTGGGAAAGGCAGCTGTGGGTACCCCAGCTAGACACTGAGGGTGATGCTCCCAGTTGCAGCCCCCTCCTTAAACACACACCTTCATTTGCTGTGGCCGTGTTTGCTTTTCACCTCTGGCTCCCCTGAACCACCTCACCCTGGGGTGGCCCTGCCAGCTGTGGACAAGCCCAGCTGTGTCCTCATGTTGGCCTACACTGGCTAGGAAATTATGCCTTCAAGTCCCAGTCCCAGCAACACTTCCAAGCTGGCAGAAAGCAGCACTGCCACCACCAGACGTGTGAAGTAGGGCTGCTAGCCACTGCTCTTCTACCTGCCATACCCTCTCCCTAAAGTTTTAAATGAACTAAACCAAGGGATCTGCAGGCACGTATCTGAAGCCCTCAGAATGTTTTTAGCACTAACAACTGGCTCTCACCCTGTTTTAACAGTGCATATCTTCAGAACCCGCTGCTACTGTCTTTTAATCTTAAATGTAACTTGAAGAGACCATGAATATCCTACTTTTCACAGCCCTGTTGAAGTATAATCCCTTGTAATACAGAGTCCCACATCTGAAGGGCAGCTTTAGACCCTAGGAGAGCCACAGAAATCAAACTGCACACACTTTCCAAAGCTCTGGGTACAGAGTGTGCTATTAAGCAGCTGGACAGACCCAGCTTCCTGCTGTCAAACCTATAATATTAAGCAATATAAGAGAAAGCCACATTCAAGTATCAGTCTCGTGCCTTTTCTAGTTTTCCTAATTAGTCCCTAAACCATCATACCATGATACCAGTAATGGATATTTCTAACTTCAGGCCAGTCCATTAACAGATAAATCTTGTAATTCAAATAAATGCAGTCTTCCACATAAACAGAGTTCACACTCCTCTACATCAGTTATACTTATATAACATAAAATTAATACGGATCAGGGAAGCAACAGACTCTCTACCACCCTACATGAATTTCTGAATATCCTATTTGAGTATTATGTCAAAGGCTAGAGAGCAAATTAAAGCCCTGGGATTCTATCAGGGGTATGAGGCACAAAGTAACTATTTTTTATAAAAATCAAGCAATGATTTGAAAGCTGTATGTATTGACTATGAGGCAAGCTAATAAGATCAGAATAAAAAACAAAACAGGATTATCGGGAAAAGCAGTTAAAATAACACTGGCTCTTTTTCCTCCCAAGATACTTACCCAAGTCTGATGTTACCAATAATTCATTATTTTTGTGCAAGTGCTTATGAAATTTCTGACCTCAGCAGATCAAGCAAAGTAGAGAAGCAAACAACTCTTCAGCAGAAAAATAAAATATTTGGTCTTAATTCTTGTCAGCAAAGTACCACTTGATACAATTAAGACTTTGCTCCTGAAGCAGACTGCTGCAACAGCAATATTTTTAGACCTGAGGGAAGGGAGTGCCTGGCATCATGCTGAGGAACATGCAAATAAAGCAGCACCTCACCAGCAGAGCTGTGCTTGGCCTCCTCTAGCCAGAACTAAGGAGGAAGTGCAGGACTGTGAGGCAGGCACAGAAACTCCCTACAATGAAGAGAGAAGAAAAGGAACCATCTTTCCTTCATTTACAAGGCAAGGCTGGCAGCAGTCCTCACGGAACCACAACCCTTCCCATGGCCAGGAGCTCCAGGCTGTGATCTGTGCTTCACAGGAGTACAGAGGGGGGCCTGCAGGAGCATTTCTGCAGGCAGGAGGTGACCAGAGTTTGCCAGGGCTCCCACTGTTTCTCTGCAGGTAAGACTGAAGGACACCTCTGCCCTGCAGCAGGGACACTGCTGAGTCATCTCCCTCTCACCACCTCCTGCTGAAGGTTCACGTCACAGCTGGGACTATTCCACATTCCCATGGCAGACCAGCCCTGGCTCTACAAAACTTGGCACCTGGAAATACCAGAACATTTAAAACAAGAAATATTGCTCCTGTCTAGATTCTAAAGAAACCTTCATACACCTGTTCATCCAAACTACACCTACACAGTCACCCCAATCCCAGTTCAAACAAGAACTAGATGTCTTTTATCTCCCATTCCTCAGCCTGGGTATATTACATACAGTAACAGTCACTATCCAAGTGATAGACAAGGAAAATAAATCATTACTTTCTTTTCCCAAAAGCTGTATTTCCCAAATAAGAATAAAGTACTTTTCAATTATTACCAAGAACTGCCACTCAAACTAGTTTTATGGAACAGCACCATTTAGATTTGATTCCACTCTCCTCCTCTCACAGTTAAGGAATAACAAAATTATTACCCCTAATGAATTAAACAGCTCCACAGAAGAGAAAGTGGCATAAAAAGGGGAAATTCTCACCTTATAGTAATATACTACTTCACAGAATGATAAACAGTGTTCTCAACTTTTAAATATGCATGTTTATAGAAGAAAAAAAAATAGAGTATCTACCAGCAAAGTTGAATTTTGAATATTCAACACAGCAAATCCTTTTCCACCTCAAACCCCATCACAATCGTGCTGGACTAAGCAGTCTCTTACCCTCAAGGAACTGTACAGACAAAAGTGATATGAGGATAGCTCATAAAAGAAGAAGTATCTCCCAAAATCTTTGTCAGAGACATTTTTGTCTTCCCAATGTTTATTTCCATGCATATAGTCCTTTTCATAAAATTTTCATCATGTTTTCTGTAGGAGCTAAAAATATTCAAATAGCATCTTCACAGCAAATTTGTCAGGAAAGCAGCAGGTTTATTGAGCAAGGGTAGTGCACAGCACCATTTCACAGACTCACTATCCCAATCCAAGGATAGGCAGGCATCCATTCTATACTCCTGTAGCAAGCCTGGCAATCTAACTTGCAACACAAATCAACTGGCATAATCTCTAAAACAGTCAAAGTACCAACAGAAAGCAAACTCAAGTCAGATTACTAAATCTGAACAAATCCTGGCTTCTGGTGTTTGTTGACCTGCACTTAGGATGTTCATGATAATATCAGCTCATGGCCCAGCTGCAGAGGGGCAAAAGGATTACTTTTTGATGACAACTTTCTTCATGTTTTCATGGACCAGTGTTCATCAGATGAACAAGCCAAATCAAACTGATCTTTAGCTGTGGGACCCAAAAAAAAAAAAAAAAAGTAGGAGATACAGAGTGCTCCTTTTGGCAACTGCTGAGTTTTTCTGGATTATTTGCTATCCAACATGACACCCTTGATTCTTTAAGCATGATAAACTCCCCATCAAAAGATGAATAAGTCAGCTACAGGAACACCAGTGCCAACTACAAGGGAACAGGTGGCAGTCCACAGTCAGGGAAGCATGAATGAGCCTTTTGATTTAAAGTGGTTACAGACAGTGTGAGCCATCCATGAAACAGCTCAGGGCCACAGGCTGTTGCATGGTGCACAAGAGTCAAAAACAAATGAAAAAGTTTCCCACTAAATCTTGAAGACCAAAGAAACCCTATATACAGAACAGATGGTGTGAGCAAGTGTCGAGAAGGCAAAACGATCCTAATTTGAATAAAGACTAGAACAACAAAGTATTTAAGGCTTTGAGACAAAACAACAACTGCCCATCTTCTAAGAATTCCTAATAAACCTCGATTTCTTATATGGTAACAAAGAACAATGAAGAGGATGGACCAAGAACTCACCAAATACTACTCAGTCATAGGCACCTTCATTAACCCCACACAATGAAACTGCTCCACCCAAAACCCTCCAGAGAAACCCAAGATGGAAAGCAGCAGAGGCTGTTTCCCAGCTTAATGCCTTAAACCATGGAGCTTTTGTCCGTCTTGCTTTTTAATTAAATATGGCATTTTGGGATTCAGTGACAAAACTGTATTACTGCATGGTCTTCAAAGACTAGAGTCAGCTGAGGAAAGTTATTTTCATCATTATTTTTTGTGCTTTATTCTTTACAAGTTTCTATACATTATTAAAATTAAGAGGTTACATTTATTACACTACTCCAACATTAATACCCTTTTAAATTGCTAACCTGTGCATTTCTTTAATCTTCTGCAAACTAATAGCATACTGAACAAGTTCTATTTCTTAGCTGTCAAGAAACAAATATTTCTTCATTTGCATTCATTCTGTACGGAAGAAATTCAAAATGGTATGTCAATAAAACATTAAAGACTCTTGCAATCCTCATACAAGGTAAATGAAATTAAATTACAAGTCAAGACAAAATTTTCTTGCCAAGAGCTTCCATTGCAGTGTCCTAACATGCCACCTTTCTAATGTTTTTGTACATAAATTAAACAAAGAAGAAACAATAATGTGGTGACTGTTCTTTCACAGAGAACACATCATATTCCTGTATCCAGCGTTCAAAAGAGTGACTACCAAGGACACTGCTCCAAACCTGAGAGCTTTGCACCTCTGCATGGTAAGATTCCATACAGTTCTGAATATTTAAACAAAGATTCTAAGCAAAATTTAACTATGGCAGTAAGTGCCATCCACCTCATTTTGGCAGGATGAGAGCCAAAGAACAGTACTGCAGCTACAGATTCACATTTCCCTAAATAAATAGCAGCTTCATCGTGTCTTACAAGTCTGAAAACCAGTCTGACATTTCAATCAAATCTTAGTTTAATTTTCATTTCTGTTGAGCCTCAAAATTCAGACACAAAAGAAATGACTGAAAGCTTAATCCTTCTATTTATTCTGCACCTAGTGAGGACTTGTCAGGAAGAAGTGGGCGAGCTGGAAGTATCAACTAGGAGATACTATGACTACCTGCTCCAGTGCTGCACCACTCAATGCCACCTATAATTTACAGATTTGCAACACTGATTGCTGATCCCTGACCCAGAAGACAAATGATCTGGATAACATGCAGAATACAAACACCAACATTGTCTTTCCCACACCTGAAGGTGTCATGAAAGGAGACTTTTTTCCAGCTCCTCAGACAAGAAAACTAAAAATACATCTCTTGCAACACAACAGTCTAAACCTTTGAATAGGTTTTGAGTGCCTGGGATTTTGATGGCAACTCCTTCCTAGAGACATGGCCTGTGTGACACGTGCTTGACTAGTAGAGCTCTTGTTAAATGTCTCTAGACAGCACTCAATGTTAACCTCAGTTTTATAAAGAAATCCAAATGAACATAAGAGGTAAATTAATAGTTTTGAAAACAGTAAACATATGTGAAGAGGCTTCAAGCTCTAAACATTTCTCTAGGGAACTTAGTGATGGTAACTTTTGGAACGACAAAGGTGACGTTTTTCTAACATTTCTAGAGGCTTACTGGAAGCCCACACCATTTTCATGTCACTGGAATGACAACTTCTTTCATGGGAAACAGTTATTGCATCATGATCTCCATGACAATAAGAAATCACGTTTCTGTCTTCAAATCTGTTCAGATTCAATCTGTATTTCAGAAGCTTCCCTAGAGGCATTAGGAGCACTCCCAGTGCCTAAAATGCATTTTAAAGAGGTCATTTAGACAAACCTCCAAGCTGGTCACATCTCCCCCTCCCTTAATGAGGGCACAGGCCACCACATACTCCTAATTCAGCTGCCTGGAATCAGTCTGTGGCTGTGGAGAGGTCCTGATCTGTACCCAGTGACAAAAGCAACAAAGCCTATCTGCAATGCTTTGCAGGGACAGCTTCAGGTTAGAAAAAAAAACACAAAAGCAGTGAAAACTTACTGCAGAACAATTCACATTGGAACTGCAGGTCTCTGGTCACAGCCCTTGCTCAAAACAAGGCTATCTTCAGTCAAACACTGCTCAAGAACAGAGATCCCTCCATCTCTCTGAGCACACATTCCAGAGTTTGACCATCCTCATGCCTCACCCAAGGTGCCCCAAGACAGCCAGGGTCTTTGATTGTGTTTCTTCTTCCTGTCTCAAAGGCAAGTTAGGGTTGGGTTTTCTTTATTTTTTAAACAAACTGCTACTTTAATAATCATGATGCATGAAAATGTTCTACACCCTTCAAGCCATTTATTCACCTCAAGCTTCCCAAATCTATTACTTCCTGACTCTGCCAGACACAGGACTTATTTCTACAATGTGGCCTCCATGCACCATGATATTTAGAAACACAGAAAGAAAGCCCAAAATAGGCTTGGATCAGAGCAAGTGATGTTTGAGTACAGTCTTTAACTCCTCTGAGACCCCTGCATCTCTTCCACCATGGGACACAGGCACATATAAGAGGATCAACAGTATATATAAAGGACTAAAAAGGTGAGCTGGAATATTTTATTTATGGTGTGTATAAATGTGAGATAGCGTTTATCCCAAATAGAGAAAAAAACATTAAATATATTCAGTATGAACTCTCTTCTCAGGACATAACAGAAAAAGCACTATTTTATACTGTGTCACATTTCTCAGAATTTCCAGCACCTGAAGAATAAACATGACATACTGAAGCTGCCTGCTGTATTGCAGTCAATTTGGTTATGCAATTAATATTTGTATTTGCACATGCTGGCAGCTCTCCAACTACATTTTAATTTCAAATATGCTGACTATGAGACAAGGAGCAAGAACCTAATGTGCTTGCCTTCTGAACATACCACATAGGAGAAATAAGGCTGTACAGTGTATATTTATGACTGATAATTATTTTTTTAATCAAGGAAAACCTGCCAGATACTGGCAGAACCCCAAGTCTTACAAGATAGGCAGCTATCAGGAACCTCTGTTTTCTCAGTTCTCATCAGGAGCTGCTCCTTTCAGTAAACATCATTTTATCTGAAGCATGTGCATCCTGCACTTTAATTTGTGCTGTTACTGTATCAATAGTTAATATGGACTACTGATGCAACTCTGTGTTCCATTTATCCATACGGGTTAACAACATTCTGCAGATTACAAACTACTGAAAGAAGTGGATTCCTTTATCTCCAAAAGATGACTTGCACCACCTGCAGGTCTCAGCAGAGGGTTACAACAGTCTAACTTGTGAAAAAAAAAAAAAAATGGTAAAACTTTCAGACACCAATTTTATGCTACTGGGACAACAGTTAAGTCAAATACCTCCTGCATAAGCAAAACAAGAGGTTTCCTTCAAAACAGCCACTGAACATCAGTCCAGCTTGGGCAGTTCTGCTTGGTTTGAGGAGTTTTGCACTGATTAGTGTTAAATGGGGTCCTTCAGCATGGCACACTTCAAGCTAAGAAACAATCAGTAGCTCCCCTTGGAGACAAAGGAGACGTAAAGGAACAACAGTCCAGCTTTTCCTTCTAAAGCCACCTTATGTTCTAAACTGTGGTTTGCAAGCCTTAAAACAGCCACAATATACTGTGAAGTCTTCAGAAAACAACTTGGCAACTGTATCTTTCAAAAGATATTTGAATCTGTCAGTACATCTCACCAGCCCCACTAACAGCTTCTCTTATCATACTTGTTCCTTGGGATTAAAAAAAGAACAGTCCTACACCCTTTGAAAAGCATGAAGCTTGGGAGGATGAAGCTTACAAGTAAATTACATTGCTTTTATCTCAGAGAATTGAATTTATCCAAGTAGTACTTGAAAGCAAGATGCATTCAGACAGAATGCAGCAGAATAAAGTGTCTCTATGGTATTTCAGTGCCCATTAGTAGAGGTTAAAGCAAAGTACTTTTAACAAATTGCAGCTCCAAGGACTCTGTAGCTGAGCAAGATACAGGAAGTTATCAATTCTTTCAAATTCATAACACTTGGATATGCTGACCTTTACAAGCTTCACTAAGAGCTTAACTCCATTTAATCACTCCCCTCCTCCTTTAAATATATCTTTTCCTACATGCAGCCAACATTAGCCACACAGAATCGCAACACAAAACAGAGGTGACAGTAACTCTACAAAACAGGTAAAGTTACATTTTCTGCATACAATTCAACCCCAGTTTTATAAAGAAAACGCTGGCTATTCCAAACTTGGAAGACTTCTGATGTACAGTAATAAGCAAATGTGTCACATAAAAGTTAGAATTTCTAATGTTTACTTTGACATAAAAAAATTACAAGACGGGAGTTCTAACTTTCAAAATGTTAAAAACAACACAATCATAAAATTAAATTTGGCTCAAAGTTTAGGATCCAAAACTGACAGATACAGATGATCTCGGGTACTTAGTCAAGACCTAACAATGAAAGCCTTTGTAACACATGCAAGAGTAAGACAGTGCATTCTGTAAACCTGGGAACAAACATTTCAGTGTCACAACATTTCTGAGTGGGCTCTGATCAAGTTACTACACACTATTCTGCAAATTATTAGGAAAAGCAGAAAAATTTGTTGAAGCGAAGCAGAATAATTCAGTCTCCAGAAATCTAGAGAGAAAACTATCATCCTGGTTTTGGCTGCGATAGCTTATTTTTTCTCAGTAGCTAATACAGCGCTGTGTTTTGGATTTTGTTTCTCCTCCCCATTCCACTAGGGAGGTGAACAGGCAGCTCTGTGCTTAGCTGCCAGCTGGACTTAAACCACAACAACTACTCTTTGCATAACTTATTTAAATATCAGCATGTCCAAGCCAAGATTTCTTTTTTTTGCTAGGTAGTAGGGATCTGTGCCCAACAGCCTATACAGACATACCTGCAATGCCTTACCTGAAATATGAGCCTCAGAGAATCTATCAAAATTAAATTCAATTTTCCAGCCTCTTTTGCTTTGTCAAGATACATTTTTTACACATTTTGTAATGCATTAACCTGCTGATTGCTACAGTTACATGGAATTTTGTTTTAGATCATAAGAATACAGCTATATTTAGCAGTGGTTTAAAAAATGTGTAACTTGTATTTGCATGGTGAACATACTCAAGACAAACAAACACAGTAGGAACACAGCCTTTGCAGTTTTCCTTTCTAAAGGATTGAGAATTATCTGTACGTTCTCAGCACAAATTTACCAGATTCTCTAAGGCTTTTTATCAACTGATACTGTTATCTACTGGCAGGGCAGCCAGACAGTGACAGAGGGCAGGATGAAAGGGCAAGAAAGAAAAAGCTCCCACAATATCTAGCATGATTAGAGTGACCTACTGCAACCAAAAGTAGCTTTCTTCTGGGAACAGGAAGACGTCACAACTGCTTAATTGTTTGGGTGTTTTGCTGACTTTTTTTTTTTTAACTGGTAAACATCAAAATATTATTATACAGACTGAGCATTTGCATATGAACAACAGTCAGTAAGTGGCTGCTGCACTGCCTTAGCCTGTAGCACAGCATCATTCAGATCATCTAAACATACTGTACCTCCTCTTTAAAATGTGTAATTGTAAAAAGCATTTAACAGTAACCTGTCAATTTGCATCCCAAGGAAAAATATATTCTGCTTTAACTGCAATGCACTACAGAGTGGCACACAAAAGACTCCAACCACTACTACTTCTTGGCTGTAGTATTCTGTGCTTAAAAAGAAAGGGCCTTATATAAAATAGTTATTAACATGTTTAAGTCTATTAAACACTTAATACTGTTACCTTTCCTCAATTCTGGTCTTGTCCATAAGTGGTTGTTTGATCCACTGATTAACTAGTCTTTGTCCTTGAGGGGTTCTGCATTTATTCAGTAAACCAGCTAGAGACTGTGCAGTATTTGCATTTTCCACAGAACTCTGGAAAGAATAAAAAAAATAGATAAAGGGAA
>VZTT01026559.1:10895-35144 GCA_013400855.1 Buphagus erythrorhynchus | reverse complement strand
TCGCCATTGGGGCAAGTTGTGATCCTGGAAACGGAGAGGGACCTGGCGAGAGCCCTGGTGAACCGGAGAAAGAAGCCTGTGTTTCTGGGTGAACGGGATATGTCACCAGGGACAGTGCACCAGACATCATGGCCCCTCCCACCGCCAGGGAGGGATCCCGTGGCCCCGCCTCAAGAGGCGGGCCAGGCCATGACATCACGGAGTAGGGGATGGGCAGCACCGCCCCCACTCCCACAGCTGGCAATGCCCACCATCCCGCCCCCGAGGGCAGGCCCGCTGGCGTGGGTGGGGCCGCTGCCACACCACCCACAGGTGGCGCAGTTTCTGCGGCCGTGCCACTCGGATGCCTCTCGGGCGCGGCTGCGCTGTCCGCAAAGGAGCTCCCACGCCAGGCGCGGGCGCCGGCATCCCGGTTTGCATCACGTGAGCGGCTGTGAGGGCTTCCAGCTTTATGTGCATAGCTGCCATGGCCCGGTCCACCACAGCGGCCACTAGCTGGTCAAGCATGTCGTCAGAAAAAGGTGCCAGTCATGCTGCCTCTGCCGGTGAAGGGGATGTGGAGGTCTCGGACAGCTGGTTCTGTATGAACTGTTCCGATCCCGCCACTTGGGAAATGGGGGGTGTGGGTGTCTGTGAGACACACAGAGAAGAGCAGCGAGCCCCACCTCCCGCCTCGGTACCCGATCTCTCCAGTGCCGCTGGCGAAGGGTATTTGGGCTGGACAGAGTCTCTCAGAGACGGGTACACAGGCAGAGAATAGTCTTTGGGCGATGGGTATTTTGTCCGGAGAGGCTCCGTGCGGGAAGTCTCTGTGCGAGGAGTCTCCGGGAGGGGAGTCTCCAAGTGGGGAGTCTCTATGCGGGGAGTCTCTGTGTCCTGCTGGCCCTTGGAAATCTCGCTCCCCTCCTCCTCCTCTTCATCTCCCATTATGAACCAGTTAATGAGTCCTCAAGTAAGTATCAGAGGAGAAACCGAAGCCGCTCGCAGAGTGCCCCACAAACGCTCTCCCAGCTGTCTCCATGCTGCCAGAGAGAAGGCTACTCTTGGGTCATCAGAGAATCCATTCTCTTTGGCCCAAGCCAGCACAGCAATCATATCTCTATCTGGAATCGGGGTTTCTAGGCTTTCCAGCACCCCTTTCCAGATGGAGAGAATGGATTCCTCTTGCCTAGTTAGGCAATTCCCCATCATTCAGAAGCTAGTTTCCCACCGAGCGGCTAAGCCAGGGGACAGGGGAGTAAAACGGTACCTTTTAATGATGAGGGGAAAGACAATCCGATGTCTCTCGGCTTCCCAGACGGCTCCCAGTGACTCGGCTGTCCAGGCTCCTGGCGCGCCGATGAGTCCGCACGGCTCCTCCACAGCTCCGATTGGGCGGCTCTGCGCCGTGCAGCTCCACGGCTGGTTTCCGAAGACGAATGCGATCTCAGTCGAGTGCCATCTCGGCGGACACCTCCAGATGTTGCTACTGAGCTAGAGAAAGCAATGATGGCAACACGGACCTCCTTGGGGAAAGAAGGCTTTTTTTATTGAGAACACAATTCATATTTATAGGGTGTTCCGCGGAACTAAGACAAGACAGTAGTTCACTTGATAGTTGGAGAAACGCCTCTGGGGCAGTACTTCAGAACGGGTCCCACGGTCGGCACCAGGTGTTAATCTATGTTATTAATTCCATTCTACTTTGACAAAACTATCATCCTGGGAAAAACTCCCTACCAGAGCTGAACATGTTATCAGCTTGGGAACAGATCTGAGAGAACCAGGAGAAACTCCAACCTGGGAATGATTTCCCGGGCTGTAATTTTCCTAGACTTCTAACAGCGTGTCCACAGGGTGGTGTTTGTTAAACTTCTGAACGGATCCAACAGTGCTGAGAATGGAGCGTTTATCTGACCCAGACCAGTGTGAGAGCAATACAGGAAGGTACTGATGGAGAGGATCATTGAGTAGAGGGTGGGCAGTTCTTATCATCATATGCAGTCTGTATTTCACAAGAAGATGTTATGTGTTTGCTTCTGCTAGAACAAGCCTCTGTGGTATGGACTGCCTTAGAAGTGATGACTGCAGTATATACCATCAGCTCTCCCGTCACTTCCTCTGCACAGCAGCTACTGCTGCTGCACACTAAGATAGTTGGTGTCACTAGGGGAGTACAAGGAGCCCTGTTTTGCTACTCCTGTATGGGCTGTCTTCCTGTCTTGCAATTTGAAACAGGTAGTAAGTAACCTTTCTTCCAAATTTAGGCTGTTTACATTTTCTTCCTGTCATGGATGCTGTATGGAAATAGATGCCTGGGGCATTTGTAATCCAAGTGGAGATCAGCATGTGTCAAACTGTTTGCATTTTGCATGGTGCCAGCAGAAGGTTTTGTAGGTTTCTAAGCAGTATGCATTGATTAGTGTTTTCAGCTCTACAAGAGGGTTTCTAGGGAGAATGTTTTATTTGGTTGTTTTGGCACCTTTTTAATTTTCAGTGAAAAATTTAACAGGTGAGCTGGTATTCTTAAAAGAGCCTATGAATAGGAAAAATAAGAAAAATTGAGTAATTTGGCATTTATAGGTTCTGTCTTTTTTTAGTCTAAAGATCTTTGTAGGTTGAGAGAGAGGTTTCAAGCCTAACAGAACAATATGACAAGGTAGAGAAAGGTAGTTCTAGTAAAAGAAAATACATACCTCATACGGTAGCTGATAGCCACTCTATTATTAGGTGATTGTCCTGTGTTTATCCAGAAATAAAGAATTTTAATTCTAGATGTCAGATGAAAATGGTGGTGAACTAACTGTCAATGAGATTTGAGTTCAGGACATTTTTAATGCCAATTATTAGAGATAATGAGTGGTTTGAATGCAAATGTAAAATTGATGACTATAATCTGATTAAATGTTTTTTTGTTCCCAGTAAGTCCTGGTACTAGTTTAAAAAGAACAGTGCAGAATATTCAATTTAGTAGATCCTTTAGAGAGCTAGTGCATTTGCCTGTGTTTCAGCAGTTCTTCCTTTATTAAAAAAAACATAAATAGCATGATTTTTTCCCAAGACTTCGTAGTAAAATCAAATAGAAATTATTTCCTTACCTTTACAGAAAAGCTGGAGCTCTGCTGTCCTTTTCCAGACAGGTTGCTTTTCTTTCATCACTTCACCTCAGCTGAGAGTAATGGGAGAGCTGTACATTATACTGAAGTGGATGTTGTAGCTGGAAAATCTGTTGAACTAAAATGCGCAGAACTAGTTTGATCCATTTTTTTTCAAGATAACAGACTGTGGCCTATTGGGACTCCTCTAACCAGATGGAGAAAGCTATAGAGAGGGTACTAGGCAGTTAAATAAGCTGCTTGGTTTTCCTGCTTCTATACTGAATAGGATGAACTCTGTGTGCTGATTTAACATTCTGGTTTTGAGTCTGACTTGAAAATGCAGCTGACTGCAGCTTCAGTCAACATTGACTATTTTGAGTAAGTTTGATAATTCCTTTCCTGATGTAGTTTTGTGTTCTTTGCCCAATGACACAGTATCTCATGGATGCTTGGAAGATTGTTCCTTTTATTTCCCTTGCAGATGCTATACTGTGTCACCTACTTGTTGGATTGTTCCTTTTATTTCCCTTTTAGATGCTACACTATGTCACCCAGTCATTGGCTTCCTTGTCTTTGAGTACTAAACTGTGAAAGCCATAGTCCAGGTGAGCAGTGAAGTGATGGTAACCTGAGGTAAACACCAGAGGTATATAAGAGCAATCAGACTTAAGGATTGCCTGTGTAGAACTGGGCTACTTTAATGTTTGGGGCATTGACTTGATGTTATCTAACATGATGTTTGCTCTTTTTGGAAGTTTTTCAACTCCGTTTGTTAAAACTTTAAGATAAAGAAGATGATAACACGTGCTCTCTGGATACAGTTACCCAAATAACTTAGGCCAAGTGTTGATTAGATTTCTGTATGTGCTTGCCCCAGGTGTGATCTCTTAATCTTGAAAGAAGTTATTTGCTGAAGAGGACAGCTTCTGCAACATACATAGTTATTTTTAAAGGAGTTACAGTATTGACTGACCTCTCAACAGCATTGTTAATTGTCATATGCTACTATTTTAAGAAAATGAAGCACAGAGAGTGTTCATGATTTGCATATACCCAGAAGATTTCTGGCCAGAATTTCTGCTTGTCATCTTTGCTGAGCTCCATTTGAAAATCTGGAGGTTTTTTTGAGCTTTGAAGTGTCAGAGGATTTGGCTTCTAATGCCTCTAAAGGGGTGGACACCCTATAAGTGCTGCAGGTTAGAAACACATAAAGACTTAGTAGTTTTTAAACTACATTAAATGACCATAAATACATTCATCAAGAACTTAAGCTAGTTTAAATTGACTACTTATATAAACATTCCTAATGTAGAGATTTTGTTATAAAAAAGACCAACATGTGAACCTGCAAAGATGTTTGTCAGTTGTGTGTTTTGGGGAGGTTTCACAGTAGACCTGCACAGGCTGGTACATGGAACACAGGACAGGGCTGAACTGTGTGTATATACATGACATTGTGTTAATCTGTTGGTTTTGTACCATCCTCTTTTCTTGCAAGAGCCAGTTTGCTGTGTGCTTTATAGGCTGTGAGGATATACTTGACTTGATTATGAATGGCATCTCCCCTACTGGTGGTGCTGATGCAGGGTGAGACCCTATATGTCGAGTTAGATCCATGGAAGGTTATCAGTGGTCCTCATTCAGAAGATTTTGTACCACGAGTAAGTTAGTATATACCTGGAAAGTAAGACAGTTTTCTGACATGCATCGGAATAAGAGCACGAAAGTCTAATGCTACTTGCACCGTTAACTATCCACTATTTAGAAAACTTGCCCTTCTATACAAAACATTGTGGGAATAGATACATTGAATATTCTTGCACCAGCGTGTCAATGGCTGACAATACGGAACAATACTTTGTTGCTTCTGCTGGTAAAATCAAAGGCTTTGAAGAAAACAGTTTCAGAATTGAGGTAGTAATCCAGGAAAAATGGACATGAAGCTTCATTTTCTGAATGTAAGTAACTGAGAGTTGCTGGAGATTGCTAGTGTAAGAGTGTACTAATTTGTGTTTGTAGATTAAAATACCCTTTTGTATAAAGCAAAAATCAGGAGGGCCACAAATCTTACCCAGCATTCGTCGATACCTTCCTTCAGTAGGTGTTGGTCCTAAATAAGTCACAGATTTCCAAAAGAGTGTATGCTTCCTGTTTTATAGTCTCCTCTCTCCTTTCACAATTCATTCCAGCATCTTAGGGTCTTCCCAATTGTTCCTTATCATTTTAGTTTGTGATGACGATGTCTGCAATACTATGTAGCTAAACGTCCATTTATTGTAAACTTTTGCATGTTTTGAATAGAGAAGTGCCATGTAAATGACAGAATATCTGTATTGGTATCAACTGTCATAATCTTCTGCCTTTCTTTTGGATTGATTTCAGATGCACATGAGTCAGCGCTGTAAAGACTGATACACAGATCTTTAATCCAGGGGAGGTGATAGATCCCCATAGAGAATTTGGTCACTCTCTGTTTATAGCTTTCACAAAGTGCCAAGATGTTACTGGCATGGACTGTTCTGCAGATTCTGTGGCACAACTGAGAGTTCCACGTGTTCCCTGCTCTGGGCACAGAGCGAGTTGGTCAGTCTCTCTCACCCAAGGAGTCAAAATGGCTTCTTTCTGAAGCTGGATGTAGCTTTATTGTAACTGCTTGTTTAGCAGGCTTTCTCTATAGTTGGGGTCTTTTTGTCAGGAGATGGATAAAACTGTGCTTTTCCTATGTTGAATTGTTGTGGTCTTTGAGTCCACAGGCATGCTCTAATTACTTGTGAGGTATACTGGGGCTTCCTACAGTTTTTCTTGGTTATGATTAGTAGAAGGATCTTCATTCAGATTGAGGATTGCATTGTCAATTGCAGCAACCTTATGCTGAGACAAAAAGTGCCTAGAAATTGCTCTTGAGGTGTACAAAGTAAGTGGTCAGATGCATTAGCTATTTTTTCTCTAAGCTGTGCAAAGGTAGATATCTATCTCCACAAGATAAGGTCAGGAGAAATGATAAAAGCATAGCAGAAGAACTTATTAAAGAATAGTCTCTGCATTGGCAATAGCAGACATGGAATTGGCTTGTGGATCTGTAGTGGAAACAAGGCACTGTCATGTGTAAGTGTTGCAGGGGTTTTGCTGCTTATAATTTAGCCTTAACATTTCTCATCTGCATTTTTGTAAAAATAGTATTGTTCTCTTCAAGTGGCTACCTCTTCAAATACTCTCCTACTGTCATTTGTAAACTGTTTGAGAGACTGTTTTGGCCACGGTCTATCTATTCTTCTGTCTTGCTTTTTTGTTTTTAAAATGAGAATGCTGCCAATGCAGACAATTGCATCTCTAATTGCTGTTTCAGAAGACATGAAGATAAGAAGGACATGGGGAGCAGGACATCGTTGTGAATGTTGTCGTTTTAACATAGAGTGAAATCTCCTTTGCAAGAAACAGACGTAGAATGGGAAATTCTCCAAGACTGGGGACTCTATATTTAGAGCTTTGCTGTGACCATCCAATTTTCCCTTTCATATGGGAAGGCAGTCTTCCAATAGGGGAGAACTATGCAGTTTCTTCATTATTTCTATTATATTTCTTGTTTTCTTTGAAAGATAAAATGTCTGGTTTCTGCTGAGTGCATAACTGCAGTCTGGATTCTCCTTTCTTGAAGGTCATGATTTGGTCCTTGGCTGTTGGTTATGGTAAACAGTTCTGTGGCTTTCTCTGCATGTGACCTATGGATATGGACTAATACTGTAGTTAGTTTCTCTTTTTTCACTTGGTGTGTCATTCTTGATTTCACACCTTTCTATCTCCAGCCATGGAGATACACACTGAGATCACACTGACGTCAGTTAACACTGACTGTCTATTTTTAATGCTGCCACCTTCTCTTATTGCCAGTAAAAAATGTTAGCATATATACATACATCTGCATTTTCGCTCTGTCATCAAGATCACTGAAACAACCTCTCCCACAAATAACGTACTTTTTTTACTTAGAGAGTTCACTATCACTGAGCTGTTGCTGGGTTCAGAAATTGCTTTTGTGGTTAGATGTGATTTTACATGGAAGACAATCCAACTCTGAAATCCTTTGAAAAACTGGAATGGTGCTGTTGTAAAATCATATGACAATGATACTTCCTTATTAAGACAATCTGATAAAACTCTTGGCTTTAAATTCTGTGGAATTAAACTCTAAAGGAAAATTTCACCTTGGATTAGGAGACTGCTGCTCTGGCTTCCATAGTTGCATTTTAGTAAGCAATGAGTTGCTTACTGCTGAGCTTGTCTACTGAGCTGGCTGCAGTTCCCAAATACATGACGATGTGATGCTTTGCTTAAATTATGTGTCAGAAATAACTATGCGAAACTATTTTTGAAAAATATATATAATATTTCTTATGTATTAAATGGTATTGTACCTTTCTCACAAAAAACTCATTGAAAACCAGTCTGCAACTGGAGATATTTACTTGGAGGGTAGGGAGGAATGTCCTGCAGCTCGTTACCTCAGCTATCAGACGGTGCTTTCTGAATTTCTTGGCCAAGAAATACAAGTAAACTTGCTGTATCCTAGTGCAGTGTGGTGATTAACAAACAGCTGCCATGCCTGACCAGTAGAGTGAATATGCTCTATATGAATTCAGGGTTGTGTTATTCATCCCTTTTCATTAACTTTTCTTGTCATCAGGCAGGGACTTTTCTTCATATTGACCAGTGTAATTTCTGAGTTAGGATGGCAGTTTTGTCAGAGGCCTCACTGAAACAGTGATCCAGACATCTTTCTCCATAGGAACAAGCAATAAAATGTTCAAGTTGCACTTCTGGTTTTACTTGAGCTTTATAATGATTTAAAAACATGTCCCCACAATACTCATCTTTTGCCTTGCCACCATTTTGTATTGTACTTTGCATGCTGCTCTGATCTGGATTGGCTCATTGTAGGAAAAATGGCTAAAAAATTTGGTAACTATAAAATTCCTGTCTGGGAATTGAAAATCCCTCATAATATTAGACATTGTAAGGATACACAGCTAGAGTTTTTGCTGAAACATCACAATATCTGAGTAGGAAAACAAGAAAGAAATTCCTGGAAAGTCAGTAGCACATAAAAGTAGCGTTTTTGTTTTAATGTAATTTTAAGGAAAAACTGAGAGAAGAAGAATTTTTGAGTAATATGTTGCTAGACAGAAGCTTGGATGCTTACTGTTGTTCCACAATAAAGAGTTGGATTCAGTTATTATTCTGTCCCTTGTGCAATGGTTTACTTTTGCAGTCCAGTTCAGTTCTTAATGAAAGCATAATTTAGGCTCTAATATCTTGAGACTTAAGGAATGAAGATCTTACTATGTCCAGTCCTATTTAGTAATGCCATTGTTCTTTGTCCCGAGTTTGAATTTTCTCTAATTTCAAATTTAGGTAGGATGTCATACCATATAACCATTCAGTATCTAGTTCTTAGATATGAAGATTTTCTATTCTGGGTCTCATTAATAAAAACAGCAGCCTTATGTAACTCTGTTTTCTACTGTAAAAATTCTGGGTTTTTTTCCCTGTCAAATGTCATGTCCTGTTCTTGGTTAACTGGTCTCAACAAAAAGGGTAGTGTCTTACCTGAATGTGAACTCAGTCAAAACTTTGATACTGTGTATAGAGAGAGAGCAGTAAGGAAGGCTACTGGTTACCAAAAGCCTGAGGGTGCTAACATGAAAGTTCATTAGGTTGTGTCCCTTTTCCTATCTCTGAGTGCCATGTATTTATATAAATTTGGGTTAGTAATATAAATGAAGTCCTGAAAAGTAGCTAGTAATCTGAAAGCTGTCCTTGAGAATATTTTTCTAGTCATACTTATGAATAATTTTGTATATTTTATATGGATTAACTTCTTGGGATCAAATGCATTCACTTCTGCTTAGAGGATGTTTGGCCATGCAGCATTGACCTTACTCGTGGTCACAACTTGTTGCAATGTTCTAAAACAGTGTTTGTGTTGGTTATGGTTTCATTATACTTTGATTGGTCTAATTTTTAATCAAACATTTTCACACTAGGTATGAAACCAAGAGAGAGAATCAAAATAAACCCAAATGCTGGTTTGTTTTTTAGTTCTGGGACATGAATGAGACATGTCAGCTCACATGGGATTGCTGGTGAGCTGTAGAAGGATGCCTTATCTGTGTATCTTACTTCTCTTTCCCTGGGTTATCAGTCAGTGTGTTCATGTGCACTGTTTTAACTGGTGGAGAAAGTACAGGTGATGTTGATTCTTTGCCCTGTCCTCTCAGCTGTAAAGCCTTTGTCCTAAGCCCCTGCACTTCAACAGCAGAAAGAGCTTTTGAAACTGCAGTGGTTGTATCAGTTTTTTCAGCTCTCTGAAGATAAAATGGTAAGTATTATTATATGAAAATAGCTTCTTACCTCTAACTTGTGTGGTAAGCTCAGCCTGGGGAAGACTGACATAAGAAGTGATTAGCTATTAAGAGTGCTTAGTAAATTTTCAACTATTCTTAATTGTTTTAATTTATTTATTTGAGGCTGACTTAATGAGCACTATGACATCATCTTCTTGGATTTTTGTATTTTGGATGTGCTCAGCAGTGTCTCTGGCAGCTGTGTGCTGTATTGGGTTATTACACTGTGATTAGTTGCTGCTCCCTTCCCCTATGGTCTGTGTGTATGCCTAGCCTAGTGCATATCCTTAAGATGACAAGAACCAAAGAGAACAGCAAGTAAATTGAGCTTTCTAGAAAAGAAACCAGCATATATGCCAGAAGACTGATTTTGAGGCATTGTCTTTCTGCTTCAGCACTAGTTTTAGCACTACCATTTGTGTCTAAGACCTATCTGCAGCCTCTTTTTTGAATTGCTCCTGATTTCCTACATCTTTCTGTACTTTGGCTAATATTCCTGCTAGTTTCACTCACCCCTGCCATGTCCTTTAATGTCCTTACTCCACCCAAATCATGCTGTCAAACAGTATCAATCACCCAAGGGATGGATTTCTATGTTACTAAGCAACATTATCTGCAAGTTGTATGTCATTTATTGGATTCTTTCACAGGAGTGAAAGACAGCATTCTAAGGAGTGATGAAATTACTGTCTTCTATCTGTTGTGTGTGTAGTTTTTGCATTCTTTGGGTAGAGTTCGCGGGATTGACAACCAGAAGATGGATATGTCTCTTCCATAACAAGGAGAAGCTGCAGTACTCTCACACTACTTGGTATTACATGTTTTTGTCTTTTTCCAAACTCTGGTCCATGGCTGTCATGCCAAATACACTTGCAAACTCCCTTAATGTAAGTTGGGGCATGTGCTTTCTTCAGGCTTCACAGTTTTCCTAATACTACTTCTTATCAGTAGCTAACCATTACATGAATCTTCATTATTAAATGTTCAAATCTAACATTATTTTTATTCTCTTAAACTGAAGAAAACCCCAAACAAATGTGAAATGATTGGATTCTGCTACTCTGTTTAGTTAATTTGATCTTTTCCTCTAAGCCGTATGTAGCTATCAGACCTACTGTCTGCTTGGACTTTTCCTTATCCTCTGTAAATCCCATTAAATCTCTTTAACCTCTTTAACTCATTCTGGGATTTGCTTTCTTTTGGAAGCTTTTAGTTAGTAATGCTTTTGCATTACTTTCATTCCCTTCCCAATGCTATTTTATCTGATAGGCTCATAGGTGTTGAGTTTGTCTTTTTTT
The DNA here is from genome assembly GCA_013400855.1 of Buphagus erythrorhynchus. NCBI lineage: Eukaryota > Metazoa > Chordata > Aves > Passeriformes > Sturnidae > Buphagus > Buphagus erythrorhynchus. The sequence goes on along the minus strand of VZTT01026559.1, from coordinate 24,368 downwards.
GAATTTCAGATTTTATTTTAAAGGAAACAAAATTTCACCATGAGTGAAGCAAATAGGAAGCACATAGGATAGAAAAAAAGTCAAGAGGAGAGATGTGTTAAGTATCAGAAAATAGAGTTTTCATAAGAGAAGCCTAAAATATTTAAGTTGCAATGAAGTCTAATCAACTACTGCTTTAGTGAGCCGTTGATGTCCTCTTGCTTCAGATTTTTACAGCTTAGCAGCTGTCCCAGTTTCAGGCACTTAGAAGAAATGGGGCATACTCTGCTTTACCCTTGCTCATTAATGAGACAAAAAGCACCAGGACGGAAAACTGACCATTCCAGGTTCAGTTCCTGAGTGAATGATCTGAGGTGTTCTGCCTTTGTGGCCCACTCCCAGAGAGGTTTCTGTAAGTCATGACTATTTGCAGTGGTATAGTGAGAGAATTTTGTACTGCATTTTGCATTGTGCTTGTCTTGTTTTTCCTTCTTAGAAAACTGATAATGGCATTGCCTTGTGGTCATGGGATATATGAAGCCATCTAGTCCAGCTGCTATATTGTGACTTGGCCAAGATGCTATCTATCTTAGAGAGATTAATTGTGAAGGTCATCTGGATATCTTCGCTGTCATCATACTCTTCCCGTCAAAAGAATCCACTTGTGGTAATAGCATTCTAAGCTGCCTGTGTTCCAGAAGTGACCACTACTTTAGCTGAAGATCTCTGTTGTAGCTTCTTCCTAGGATCATTTTTTGGAAAATATCTTCTATGCCTCTTGCCTCGCAATTTGCCAGATTACTCCTGCTTGCATCAATATACAGATGTCTAATTTCAGTATCCCAGTTTTACCCATTAATTGGGCAGAAGTCTGATGTGAGGTGATATCTGAAGTTTTGTTACCTTAATTTTGTTTTTTTAACCGTATCTCTTTAGAGCTGTTAGTTAGTGCAGTGCAAATACCCTGATAGTATTGAAGTAGCTTTCTTTTGCTTGCTCATCTGTCTTCAGCTGTATTTTTAAAATATATACACAAGCCTGTGCTTTGGGTTAATCATACATTGTTCAGTTTTATCCAAGAAAATGTTTCCTTTTTCATTTTTAAGGTCTTTTTCGCACTGTATATCTGAGGGGGTTTTAATCCTGTTCTTGACTGATACATAGCAAAAAGCAGACCTCCACAGGATGTCTTCAGTACTCCATTAGATTGCAAGGTTCTACCAGCCTGGTTAGCTACCGAGGAATCTACCCTTGGTTTGGGTTTCTTGGCTATGAATTGTCATGCTGATAGCCTGCAGAAATTCTGAGCTGTGAAAGAGAGGAGAAAGTGAAAATAGTAAACCACAAAGAGAAAAACCACCAGCCCTGCAGCATAATCTGCTTCTTGACTAAACAGCCTTGGACTTTGTGGTGATAACATTATAGCAGACAGTCTTGCAAAAGACATACATCTGATGAGAGTTGTGTTTTGCAGAGACCAGTACAAACCTATTTCGCTTCAAGGAGTTTGAATTTGAATTTGTCTGTGGTACCTTATGATTGTCAAGCTGTGCAGTACAAATACCACTGTCAATTGTTATCAAAATAGATTATGTTTATGGACCACATTGTAAAGACTTGGTGTTTCTACAAGTAGCAAGGAAGAGAAAATGTCCATTCTACTAAACAAAGAGGGGTGAGTGCTCTGGGCCGTAACAGTAATAATAATAAAGTTGCTGCCATAAAGTGGTAAATAAGAAAAATCTTTGTATGAAAATCAATAAGTTTCAGCTGCAGTGAGTTTTTAGTATGACCTGTTAGGATAAAAGAGAAACTGCTAAAATTTGAAGTCAGGGCTGAATTTAATTAGGACATACGCCTTTGGTTAGCCCTTAGGATAAAATGCCTGACTAATGGTCTTCTTCGCAGTGATGATGCCTTTATATGATTAATTTGAATAATTTTCAATGTTTACTTCTGATAATTTAGAAATATTTCTTAATATTAGTTAGCAGTTGCCTACATAGATGTGGGAGCAATAGTGGCGAATCAGAAATAGCCTAATCAGGCTTGTTGTACCAGTAAGTCAGAAACTGTGACAAATAAGCTGCTCCTGCGTTCTCTTGCCATCGTGGTCCTTCATTCTGTTTTCTGAATGAATGAGACTACCTTGGGAATGGAATAAATATAGGAAGTACCCAAAGTCCTGTTCTAATATACAAGAAAAGATGCTGTTGAGTTTTACTTGACTGCTCAGTGGATTAGATACCCATGTCCCTGGTGAATTTAGAATTGCAAACAAAACTCTTTCTGATAGAGCTTATGCAAAAACATTTGTTGGGCTCCCACTTCTAGTTATGGTGTTTTTAGATCCTTGTCAGACCTGCTATACTCCGTAGACTGTAGATGACAGTTTCCACAGGAGAACAGTCCTGGTTATTGTATCCTGCTGCAATCCTCTCTGACATGCTAACAAAAACAGAAGCTTCTCTCAATAATTCTGCATCTTCTTTCCTATCTTCAGTGTAAGAAAATAGAAAAGTGTCCTATTGTGATGGGAATTTGGGATGACTTGGTAGCTTGGAGATTACAGCAGACCTATTAAGTTGTAGACTTTGTTGTATTAACACTGAACTGTTGTAGTGCTGTGGAGATAAAGATCTCTGATATACATCAAGGATTTTGTGTATTGGGTAAATGGAGTGTAATTGTGTAGCTTTTCAGCTGAAATTTTGGACAACTGTTAATCCAAATAGTATTAAAGTCCACAGTATCCATTTGCAACAGTACACTTTCACATTTAAGAAGTCAGGGCACTGTTAGTAGTAATATTTGCAAATGAAGACTGCATCACTTGCTGTTCCAATCTACTTTGGGCCAATGTTTGATGCTTTGCACAGAACTGATGCTTTTATATAGGTGAACTTGGGCTCCCAAGAGCAAACTGAGGATTTCAAACTTCGGTTCAGAATCTCCCAGTATGTAGTGGCCACATGTGGAGAGACGTATTAAGGAAGGGGAAGTGATGGGGTGCTTCCTAAAATTCTTCTGAGTATGTTCATTCTATTCCCGAATGTAGGCATAGATACAAGAGGCTGTCATTATTGTACCATGAACATGGTTTCTGCCACTGAAGGATGATGCATTAGAATAATTCTGTTTGTTGCAAGAAGCAAAGCTTAAAATAGAATGGTATGTAAGAATGTATCCTTTCTAAACATAAAGGTTTCTTTGTGTCTTAGTGAAGTATGGGGCTTTAAAAAAATTTATTATTAATATCCCTCATATATTTTGCTCTTTTTCATTGAGGTGGCCAACCTTATGGCATCTAGTTTTGTAAAAACCTTTTTTCCCTCCTACCTTCCCTTGTTTTTTGCTATTTTCCATTTTGTCTTATTTTCTGGTCAGTTTTAATTTTCATTCTGATGCCTTGATTTTTCAATTTAATTTTTTTTTAACATGCAGTTTTTTATCTTCTTTCTATACTAACTCTCTGGAATGCTAAACCTAAGAGATGAGTGTTAAGAGCTGAGTGATCACCCTTGGCATACTAAATTGTAGACAAGTTGTTTGAACTTGTAACACTTGGAAAATGGAAGTGAATATATTTGTTTTGTTATTCCCATGGAAACGAGATATTTATAATGAGCTTCTAAAAACAACTTACAAATATACACAAAGAAGCTGATTCTTTGTAGCAGTCGCTTAATAGAAAGGAATTAGTTTATTTGGAGGGTTATGGGTTGGGGTTTTTTTCCTAAATTAACGAGGTCTGAAAAGCTGGTACAAGGAAGGGATTTCCTGAATGTGAACAGGGCATTAAAAATGGTGAAAATAAACTAGGGGTATGACAGCCTTGTGTGTTATGCTGTGTTCATAGTATTATAATTTTTCGTACAGTTTGAGTTGAAGAGAACCTTTTACATGTCATCTAGGTAAACACCACCACTCACCTCAGCGAGCAGGGGCATATTGCATGAGATCAGGTTGCTCATAGCCCCATCCAGCCTGACCAGGGATGGGCCATCTACCACTTCTCTGGACAACTTCTTGCAGTGTTTCACCACCCTCCTGAAAAAGCTTTCCTTGTATCTGGTCTGAATCTGCCCTATTTTACTTTACCTTCATTACCTTGTCCTATCACAACAGCTCTCCTAAAAATCCTGCCCCCATCCTTCCTTGCAGCCCCCTAAAAGCTGCAGTAGGGTCTCCTGGAGCCATGTCTCCACCAGACTGGACCCCAGCTCTCCTAACTTTTCTTCATGGCAGAGGTGTTCCTTCTCTCTGATCAGCTCTGTGGCCCTCCTCTGGACTCACTCCAACAGCTCGATTTCTTTCCTGTGCTGGGGACCCCAGAGCTGGATGCAAGCTGGATGTTCCAAGTGGGCTCTCACCAGAGCAGAGCAGAGGGGCAGAGTCCCCTCCCTCACCCTGCTCCGGCTGCTTTTGGTGCAGCCCAGGATACAGCTGTTAGTTTTCTGGGCTGGGAGTGCATATTGCTGGCTTATATCCAATTTTCCATCTAATAGTACTCACAAGTCATTATCCCTAGGGTGTTTTTGTGGGCCTGGATTGGAGAGAGTGTAAAACAAGGTTTATTGAAAGTCTTCTCTATAATTTCTACCTACTCAGTCAGTGGTCTCCTATACATTGAACCCATGACTGTACAGACAGACGAGAGGGGAGCATGCTGTTCTCGTTAGTAATCATGATGACAGGAACTGCTCAGAGCTCTTTGAGACCTGTCTAGAGACAGGACTGATGTGGGACTGCTGCTTGGTGATTCAGATGCTAGTACATGGCATACATGTACCATACCTCACATACCAGAAGTGCAAGAACATGTTATGTTCCTAGGGTTTTCCACAAGACTTGACACATGTTGCAGCTGTAGAGTTTTGGAGTTAATTATGATGCTTTACAAGTGGATTTGATAATATTGTAATAGATGGTGGAGCAAGAGGGAATATTCTTGGAGTGTAGAAAAAAATAAAAAATGTAAAAATTAAAGCTGTTTTATTTAGGAAACTTGGAATATAGCTGTAAAAATTTCTTCACTCCCTATCCTATTTTTAACATCACTCCAATTAATGTTTGCTGGTAAAGAATATCAGCCTGCAATGCACTCTTGTTTCTCTTTCGGGGTCCAGCTGCAGTACTACATTGGTCCTATACGTGTCCAGTTTGTGGTTATACCTTAACCTGAAGGGGAAAAATCCTCTGATTTCCCTGCCTCATGTAAGTGACAGGGAAAAACCAAATGTGAGAGGTAGATATACCTGTGGCTTAGACCAAATGTTCTTTGTTCCTCTTGGCAGCCATATTTATGTATTTTTCCTTTTAATTCACACAAAAAAAGTTATGCTCTTCTATTTAATAGGTGTGCAAGCAAAAATTCTCCGTGTTTTAATAAAACCCTGGGATCAGTTCATTTGTTTAGAGCATGGTGCTAATAGTAACAAGGTCATGGGTTTGATCACTTAAGAGTTGAAGTCAGTGACATGGGGACTTGTGAGTCCCTTCCAGCTCAGAATATTTAGTGAAAAATAAACAAGTCAACATGAATTTCTGCTGGTTTTGCTGAAAGTGATTATTCTCTTTCCCATTCCGATGATCCTGACTGATGATCCAAGCTAAACCTATGTGCTACAGAAAACTGCCTTTGGCAAGGCCTGTATGCTAGACTTGGCTGTGAGTCTGTAGAGAATTTAGGGCCTTAGGGTGTTGTTATGGTGAAGCCTTGCAGTGATTGACAGTGCTTTCTTTTTCTAAATGAGAGGCAAAACAAAATGAAGTATTGACCTCTTGCACTACTTAAAAGTTCTTGGACATGTTTCATCAGAAGGGGGATGTTAATCCTATTAATGAGAATCCTGGAGAAATTCCAGGTAGTTAATTGCAGTTTATTCCACCTGTCTTTCTGATTAATGAAATGCTGAATTATATTCTTTATTTCTACTGTCATGATGTTCTTTTACCAGCTAATTCTGTGAGATACTCCAGCACATGCTTTACCTAAAGCAGAGAAGTAGTTGCAAACAGCAGTATTGGGCCAAAAAACACACAAAGTTTATTTTGTGAGCGTTGCTGACATTTCCTACATATGTTGGGCTGCATAGAAAATAAAGAATGCTAGTAATGAGCAATTATGTAAAGAGTTCTCTTAGTGTTGAATTTTGTGGCGAATAACCAATTTCTCTTTGTTTTAAAAGCCTGGGGTAAAATTTCATTTTTGTTTAGTTAATTGAAGTAGAAGTTACTTCCTTACTGTTGGTTGCTAAACCAGAAATCTCATTTCCCCTTTTCATTAGTGGAGACATCCCCCATATTTGACCCTGAAGGTGTCTAAGAGAAGATCAAAGATAAATCCATGACATATAGCTGAATTGCTCTTCACAAAGAAGGTCTTTTTGACACTTGAATTAAAATTAGATTTCTATGTACTGCTTTTCTAGCTCAAGATTTCTCTTGCTGGTGCACACTTTGTCTGTCCTAGCATCTATTGTTTATTCCTATATAAACAGCTGTCTCTGTTGAAAGGACTGGTCTGGGTTGTGTGGTGGTGCTTCGTTATTTTTTTCCCCTGATTTGCATGAAATGTTCTCTAAATTGGCATAAAAAGAAGTGCTCAAGCAGCAAACAAAACTTGTGTAGTAGCATGTTTCCCAGCAACATGGACTCTCAAATATTACTTTAACTTTGAGAGTTTTGTAATGTTGTAAACATTTTCTGCTTTTGCAGATGGTACTATTTAAGATTATATCAGCATAAGTATCAAAATATCTTTTTGAAAATGGTTCTATGTGATCTGCTAAATTTTAGTTCAGAATATATGGCTAAATTTTGGGATCTAAATTCTTATTCAAAAGATCAGAGAATCTGTAGTTTACTAATACAGATAAAGATGTGGTTTGTGTCTGCTGCAATTCATAACGACTAAAAATAGTTGGTTTTTGTTTAATGGTGAGTAAACTCACTAATGCTCTTGCTTCATACCTGAATTTTTAAATGAGGAGCACTAAAACTAGGTTAATATTAGGGGATTGAGTGGAACAGTGCATACTCTGCAATGTTATCTCCTGTCTAAACTGAATATTTTAAAATGTTAGAAAACAGACGTGCATTAACCTTCTTTTGGTTAAACACATCACTGTAGTGAATGCTTTGTAAATGTTCTATCAACTGAAACCTTTAGTATGATGGACCAGAAAAGATCTGCAAGAATGACAGTAGAAACTGGTGTTTGTAAAGTGTGAATTTCCCATTCATCAGAATTTGCACCATACACTTACACAGCAAAATCCTTTCAAATAAAAGTAAATATAAGTAATTTACTAATGCTGAAAATATGGTCTTCCTATTACTGAAAACTGCAGCAAGTATTCGGCTTCAAATTTCTGGGAGGTTTATGAGTTTACCAGACTGCTATATTGTGTTTTCTGTTACCTTTAAAAGTTTTTTGAAGATGATGATCTACGAAGGAAAGCAGGTATTGAATTTAAATATGTCATTTAAAAACTTGTCAGTCTTCAACTGAGGAGGAATTTCAAGTTTTTGAATGCTTTTCAATAGTTTGCTTTATGCAATAGCAGAATAATTCTTAATTTATTTGTGAATAAAGAGTGATTTATAAATAATGTGATAACCAGTTATTCAAAGAAGAATAAAAAATAGTAAATAAAAAGACTCACCTAAGATGCTTCAGTTCTTGTCTTAAAGAACTTGTCTAAAGCACATGCAGGCTTTGTAAGTGATCAACCAAATGAGACTGTATTTAATTTGGTGAGCTGCAGGCATTTTGACAGTAGACCCAGTCCCTTTATTTCCTCTTTATTATTGAACATTCATCAAGGGAAGTCTATAAAGTGCTATCCTACTGATGTACATACAAAAATAAAGTGATATTCCTGGGATATGTTTCATTTGACACCATAAATGGGCTGCATGGGCCTTCCTGTTCTGTTGCAGTTTTCTGTTGTTCACTGTGGTAAACTGAAACCATTCTGCTATTCTTGAAATGCTTTTTGTGCTCTCTTATAATTTCTCTCAATTGCTGTGTGTTTCAACAGGGGAAAGTCTGTAAGAACTATTACTTTTGAGCAGTTTAAGGAAGCTCTTCAAGAACTCTCCAAGAAGCGGTTTAAAGGCAAAAGTGATGAGGAAGCACTTCAAGAAATGTATAAACTAATTGAAGGAAAAGGCCCAGGTTTAACTGGAGTAACGGTATGTTACTGATCTAATGGACAGATTGTTTCTACCTGTCCCTTGTTCTACTGCAGTGTTATGTTCACCGCTTCCCTCTACAATCCACAAATCCAATTTCTCTGTGAGCCCAAAGGCAGCAATTGCTAAGCAGAATGGGAGCAAAGACTTGGCAACAGCTGACTATTGCACTACTGTGTGTTCCTGTGTGGCACTGTCATTGCTCCTTCTAGGAATTGTACTGCCACCTAGTAGCACCTCAGGAATATCCTGAGCTCTTGTGTATGCTTAGAACAATGAAATGTTCATGAAGAGTGGTGTATCCAAATCAAAAAGAGTAGAATGACATTAGAGCCTCAATCAAAAGTTGTAAGATGTTTTGTGAAATACCAAAAAGCAAAGGCATCTTAAAATACATTTAATTACACCATGGGAATCCCAAAACACTGGAAATCTGGGAATAATTATTATGTTGTCCAGTCTTTGTTTCTGGTTTGTTCCAAGTCTGTCAAAGCTATAATGTTCTTTCTTTTTAATTTTAAAATACTGCTATTAAGCTTTATATGTGAAAAGGAAGCTATAAAGCATACTGTACATAAGCTTGGTTGTCCTTTTAGATGCCCAGACTAGGCAAGCTTTTATCCAGTATTTTAGGAGATACTAGAGTGTTTACTATCAGCTTGAATAGTTCTGTCAGTTTAATTAATCTGCTTAAAATGTGTGATCCTCCTGAATTTTGCCTGTAAAGCTGTGAATGAAAATACAGACTTTTCAGAAACTGGTTCTCTACAAATGATCAGTGTAAATATCAAGTGGAAAGATCTCTTCTGAGTTATAAAACAAGTCACCTTTTTACAAGATTTTATTTTATTACTCTTCTATTCTCATTTAAAACAAGTGGTAATTTCGATACAGACTTAAAATATTGAACCTTACTTTTTGTTCTTCACTTGCTTTCATAAATTTGAATAACTTCTTCATCTCTTAGGGGATTACTTCAAATCGGATTCCATTTTTGGTATTTCAGCAGGCAGACATTGAAATGATCAGTGTCTGCTAATAAGGGAACAGTCTCTTTCTGTGTGGAGGACATGGATGAGCGAGCTTTGCAGATGCAAAGTAGTGTCATATAAGTTGTGCAGAGGTATATGAGTGTGCCAGCAGCAGGGGGAGAAGAGTGGAGGGGGAATATGAGCCAGCGATGTGAGGCCTGACTGTTCAATATGTGCAGTTCTGGGGAAAGTTGAAGAAGTGAAGAAAGGGGGATCAAAATATCTTCTTCTGCTACCTGGAAAAGTAAGGGGCAGGAGGCAGAGCTTAAAAGGAGGGAGATTGCAGGCTGGGAGCATGTATGTGTGTATGTAAAAAAAAAAAATTTCATGTTTGTTTTTTCATGCTAATTTAGTTCCTGGATGGGAAAAAATACCCACAAACTTTGCAATTAAAGACATTAAAGTAAATTAAGGCCACTCTCCTCCTGCAACCCAGGAGTGCAGATATGAAATGTCTGTACAAGCTTTTAATGTTTTGTTTACTTTGGGAAGTCAGTATTGTGGAAATTTTAAGTTGTGCTACTTTCTGTATGGTTAGATTAAGTTACATTAAGCTTTTCTTAAGAGTTCTAGGGTAAGTCAGTCATGCCTCTACTGTGTGCCCTGCTCTGTAAAACTCTGCTATAGGTCATGTAGGTTTGGTTCAGGTTTCAGACAGAAAACTTTATGTGACTACTGACACATTACTCTAAACGTATTAGGGAAGGACTTGAAAGCATGATTAAATGAAGCTTGTGGATAAGAATGCTTCAGCAGCTTGTGGGGAATTTCGTGTCTTAGCTTTTTATGATCTGTACTGGGTATTTTGGGGAGGTAGGCGGCAGGGGCAGTATGTCTGGACTAAATGGCAGCCTGAGGAAAGCACTCCTTCAGCAGGACAGTTGGAAAGTTTACTTTCCTATCAGACAATGAGGATTTTAGTGTATGCTGTGATAGAAGTGATAGAAGATTTTTTATATTTTTCTGTTTATTTTCTCTTCTTCTTCAGAATGTTGTAGAATTACAAAAATCCCGGCTTGTGGTTGATGTATTTAGAAGGCTCAGCAGCCAGGCATCCAGACATTGAAACCAAGTGAATTTTAGGCTGCTTTCTAATCTTGGAACAGAACATGTATGATTGTCACACAGGAAGAAAAACACAGGATTGTGATAAGGATTCATGAAGCCAGTGGTTTTATTAACTCACTTGGTATTGATCTGTCAACAGAATATACAGTGCAGGTTGTAACTTGGACAGCTTGTAAACAGACATGTAAATGAAATCTAGGGCCTTTTAATTGTCCTCCTTCCTACACAAAGGTTACAAAGAGCAAAACTTGGCTTCTTTCTTTTCCTGTACCAAGAGCTGTGTGCTGTAACAATGCTGAATGCATTTCTGCACCTCCTGGGTAACAGATCCTTGATTTGGTCATTGTTTGCTGTGAAAATAAAACCAGTGGAACTTTAGTGTATATTCATCAGGGTCCTTGACATAGAAATGCGTAACAATTTCAAGTGCAAGGAATCTGGGATGATTTCATTCAAACCTTCTGCTCGCAAGAGGGCTAACTTAAAGCCAGATCAGGTTGTTCAGGGCTCAATCCAGTCAGATTCAGGGTGAGAGGAGTATGGGTAACAGGGCAGTACAGCACTTTGAGAGCAGGATAATGGGTGCTCAGGGAGATGCTGATGTGGGCAAGATCATATTCTCACCAAAATGCACCAGTTAGGGCAAGAGCAATGAGGCCAGAGTGCAGTCCACAGAGTGTGCCAAATGAGACAAAACAGTTGTTGCAGCAGAAGTGCAAAGAGGCCTAGGAATTCCACTTAGACTATGTGGATCTGCTTGAAGACTATACAGTGGTAGTCTGAAAAGGCTGCAGGACATACTGTCCAGCACATGGACATCCACTAAGATGTAGAGGAAGTCTGCAGAACTGCCATTAGCACATCAGAGTCCTTGGCTCTGTTAGGAGGAAGTCCTATATCCTGTTACATGCTTCAGAGAGCTCCTGTGTCTTCCCAGAGGTCAGGGTGGTGGTGGCCACTCTTGTGGGAGATGTGCTGTGGTCAGGGTCCTGAGATTCCAAATGGTGGGAGATGATGAAGAGGAGACTAATGTGGTATTTGTGGAAAACCCAAGCTACACAAGGTGAGGAAGGAGTGACAGCTGGAGACCAAGTGGAGAGAGACTATTGAGATAGAGAAGGCTGAAGGCTTTTGTGGCTTCTGGCAACAAAAACTCACAGATCTGCTCCACCTGCAGTTCTTCAATTTCAGAATACATATAGTATCCTGAGCACTGGTGAGGATCAACAAGACCCATCAGAGTCAGCTGTGCCTGAATTTAATGTTCACACAAAAGGGGGAAAATGAGTGATAGTGTTGACCAGCACTCTCTCACACTGTGGAGACAGACAGGTTCTTTTAAGGATCCTTGGTTGAATGAGAGCTGGCCACAGATTTGTAGTTATATCAGGCCTTAGCATGAGCTGTGTGTTAGTGAAAATCTGGAAAGGAGTTGAGTGAACAGTCACAGAAGATTCTGCCATCCCAAATATCTCATGTGCTATTACACTTCCCTGTTCTGTAATGGATGACACTGTACTCAAGCAACAGTGCTGTACCATGAGTCAGGAGTAATGGGTACTAGTCACAGAAAATTACTGAAGATTCTTCTCGTGGATGATCAAGGCATGTATTTTCTGATCTCACGTGATGTCTCAGGAGTTTTATTGCTTGGTAGGTTTGTTGGGATTGTTGCAGATGCACAGCCAAGATTTATCCAGCCTCCTAACATGGACCTCTTCTTCCTCTTCGTTGTGGATACTCAGAGTACTGCTCTGGAGGTAACCTGGAGCATATAATGGGGAACTACAGAGGTATAGGGGTGAGGCTGAAGGGTATGGGGCTCAGATCTTGTCTTGCCAATCCTGGGAGGAGGAAAGATTGGGCAGCAGTGTACTGTATGGCTTCTGTTGAAGATGGGGCTTTGGCTTCTAGGACCAGAGAAATGAGGGCTGCTCTGCAGGGATGGAATAAATCTAACAAAGTGGAACAAGAGGATCTTTACAAACTAGGCTTACTGATCTGCTGAGGAGATTATTTGACTGGGTATGGAAGGTTACCATAACCTGAAGATGAAAGACCATAAGGGGCAGAGTAGATATGTCTAGGTGACAAGCCTGATAAAGGAGGTTCTTGCCCTTCTGTAAATGCAGCAGGACATTGGGTCTATCTCTAATGCCTGCACACAAAAGCATATAGTATGGGGAAGGCAGGGGAAATTATCTGCAGAGATGTGATTCACTGGGATTGTGCAGGTGTTTTGACTGGAGTGCTGCGCTGGATGAATAAAGACTCCTATGGAAATACATGGAAAAAATGAGGATGAGGAATTGTAAAGGCTTATGTTGACAGCATCTAGCTTTGGAACCAGTCTCATTAAAGACTGGTTGTAACATTAAACTGAAGAAGGATTCAGCAACACCCTCACTGAAAAAAAAAAATGACTTTGTGATATATTTCCCTTTCTGTTTTGTCTTCACCACCAACAAGAATGAAAAACTCCTCCTCAAATTTGGCACACTGTTTTTGTGGAAGGTCATATTAATCAGGTTGCTAGATCCCATCAGTTGAGACCATGTAGTGACTGTTGAAATGCTGGAGAACTGGAGTCAAGGGGCTAATCTTAGAGAGGAGGGAAGAAAGGGGTCTCTTGTAGGTGCCAAATGGGCAACACCTGATCTGCCCTTATGGCTGGAGATTACATGGTCTTCTCTTGATGGAGCTAGACCTGGGTGATGCAGATTTGACAGATTAATGTGAATTTATTGCTGGAAGTGATGTCACATATGAGGCACCTTTTTGATGTCTTTTGCTCTAGCTCTGGCTGGACTCGTAGTTAGTGAGAAGGTTTAGGTGCTGTATATTGAATTAGAACTTCCAGTGCTATATCATCAGTGGTGTTACTGGGAACCACTCCATTGAAAGTCCTCACCAAGATTAGTTAAAATGGTGTTACTTTCTGGGATTATTGAAGTGGAGTTACTTATTGTTTTCTTTTGTGTGGGTGTGTCTGTGCATGTCCTAAACTGAAGGAACACGAATGAAATCCAAATTTTTTTTTGAAGCTTGATCTCTGTTTCTGACTTTCTGCAGACTTTTAATACATGTGCATGTATTCCCATGAACTTAAAACCAAAGTAAATACAATTTTGGTAGGGAGTTCTGGTACACACCCACCCATCCCCCCCCCCCAAAAAAAAAAAAAGGAAGACTT
>VZTT01026556.1:33374-62962 GCA_013400855.1 Buphagus erythrorhynchus | reverse complement strand
GCGGGAGCAGGGGTTGCAGAATCTCCCGGGCACTGGAGTCCCTGCCAGCCTCAGGGCAGAGCCGGCCGCTGCAGCCGGCGGCGCTCGGGGGCCGCTCGCAGCAACCGCATCGCCGCAGGCAGGAGCAGGTCTCGGGTGTCCCGCACCCCTGTCCCGGGAGCGCCGGGGCACTGCCGTGCGGCCCCTCCGGAGCTGGGGCGCCGTGGGCAGGGCAGGCGCCCTGCGCGGTGCTCCGGGCTCAGGCTCGGGGCGGGCCCCGCCGCAGCTGCGCTCCCCGCCGGGGGCCCCCCTGCCCGGCAACACGCGGCGCCTGCAGGGCCGCCGGCGCTAATCTCACATCCTCCCCCGGCGCACACGCACAAAACGACGGCCGGCGACGGGGGCGGCGCCGAGCCCAAAAGGGAAGCGCGTCCCTGGGTGGGCTCGAACCACCAACCTTTCGGTTAACAGCCGAACGCGCTAACCGATTGCGCCACAGAGACTCCGATGGAACGGCCTCCGCCCTGCTTCTCAAGTGCTGCTGCACCGCTCCCGCTGCGTCCCCGCTGCTTCCTTGCCCCTGCCCTGAGCACCGGCGGCCACCACGGACCCACCGAGCCCGGGATCCTGAACGGCGAGCCTCGCGACACGCCAAAAAACCCCTGAGGAAACAGCGAAAACGGCGGCTTTTCTTCTCCTACCCAATGGGAAACTCCTTCCCAAAATCATTGTTCGCAGCAATGCTCTTTATTTTAGGGAATAAATTAATGTATCAGACTTAAAACTGCTTCTTCTTAGATGCTGCTGACTGATGAGTTACATATGCAAACCAAAATATAATTTCCAAATATCATGACAAAATTCCCCTACTAATATATTTAGAAGGCAATTTAAGGGACCGCAGAGAACAGTCAGACTGTCCAAAACAGGCAGCAGTCCTCTGTGTATGTAGGGTAAGTGTATTTACTGTTCTAAGTACTGGAACCAGCCGTGAAGAAAAGCTAACATTCCTATTTATTATTTTATCAAAATCTTCCCAGAGTACCTTACAGTAAATCTACACCTACAGCTCTGCAAGTACAAAGTTTCACATCTGAACCTGAGCAACTGTTTCCCCTTTGCTTTCACGGACTGATACTGTTTGAATCTCTTTGAACTCTTACAATATTGTTGCCGTCATGTTGTCCCCATGTCTCCCAGAAGCTCTGCTTCTGTTTCTTTTGCCCATTTAAAGCCCTTGCAGGGGAGCAGGCACACGGCACTGACAGCACCAGGACAGGCACTGACTGCTCTCCAAGCAGTGCTGGTTATCTCCTGGTATCCACCCATCCACGACCAAGAAGTCCCAGCTCACTCCTGAAACCAGAGAGTCTCACATTTTGCACAATACCTTGCTCATCAACACTGTGTGACTTCATTCCTCATCCCAGTGAGTAACTTTAGACAGGTAACTTTAGATTTACTGATCACAGCTCAACTTTTCCAGTTTTTCCAATACTTTGAAAAGACCTACACAAATCCCAGCATTATCTCAGGATGGCTCAATTTTCTTTTATTGTGTATTTTTGGTACCTTACTGACGGATACATTAAAACTTGAGAGACACAGACAAGATATGCAAGCTCTGAAAAGTAATTGAAATAATTATTTTATAGATTGCTTTTTGGGACACCATGCCTGCTGCTGCCTATTTTCCTAGCCAGATATCTGCTATTCTCAGGGTCAGAAGAATCAGTTCACAGGCTGGACCACTTCTGCCTGCTTTGTGCAGGAGGATAAGCAAAAAGTCCTATGCACAAGCCAATGGGTATTTAGTGGAATGAACAAGATTTCAGTCTGATTGAAGGCCTAACCCATAGATCCACAGACCTGTAGAATGGATTTTGGGCCCTGAAATGTTTCACTTTACGCACATGAATATTCACATGAGTTTTAATGAACTCCTTAGGCTATTTTCAAACTCTGTGTCTAGAGGCCAATTTAAAAAGGGCCTTTGCTATGCTGACATTGAACACAACTCTAACTCTGAGCTGTCTGACCTGGTGTTAGACATCCAAGGCTGCCTACTGAAGGCACTGAGACAGTGAGAAGAGTGCTGTAGGTGAGGCTACGCAGCCACTTGGCACCTCTCTTCTCAGCAGTCTGCCTCGCTGAATCTCATTCTCACATTTAAAGTCTCACAAGGTAAAAAATAAAATAAAAAGAACATACATAGCTGTGAGAATTACCCCTTCAAGCTTGAAACCCCCAGACCAGCAAAAGATCCAAACATGGATGACTTGGATGACTGTGGAAGCACTAACCAGTGAGACAACATACCAGAGGGCAACATTATCTATCACTGCTCTGCAAATGGAAAAGATTTGCTATCTACTCTTGGAAGAAGGTGTCTGACTCTATCTTTAGTAGAAAGGAAGAGCCCAAGTACTGTTTAAGGCATTCAGAAACTAGAAAGGGCTGCTACTTCAGGATAATCACCCTTCCTATCAGGGTTTTGTTCTTTATTTCAGGACAGCTCTGTTCCTTGATATGCTGTTTCTTGTGGATTATATCGGGAGGTACTTAGTTCTTTGCAATATCTAGTGTATGTAATTTAAATACCATTATTGCATTCACTAACTATTATTCATATTATGGTTTCAATTTTTATAAAAACATAAATGTATAATGATATATTGCATATTAATATATTGAAATAGAATACTATATAATGTGAACTAATTTATATTTCATATAATAACTTTTCTAAAAAATCTTAAGTCTGTGCACTTGAATGTTCATTGCTATGACATCTGTGACCTTCTTCAGATATAGTCTTTCGTTCTTAAATGTCAGAGAAAGTTACTGCAGGACAGAGGGTGAAACTGGTATTGTTTATAAGATTTATAAGCACACTATATGTTCATCTACTGTTCAGAAAAAATAAATCTAGTTATTCACCCAGAACAATTCCTAAAATCAATTCCACAGGATATAGCAGAAACAAAAGAATCTTTCCACTTATATAGCAGAACTACTCTAGTTCTACAATTTCTTCATGGGAAAGGACCATTTTCCCCCAACAAGCACATGCACCTACTTTATTTATTATCCAGTGTCATTTTTGGTTAGCTATTTGTCAGCTCTCAAGTTAAACTCTGCCCAAACTATAAAAATTCCTTGTCACAAAAAAATTGTGTAACAGCTACTCAGTTTCTGCCCAAATGCATTTCTGATTCCTTACTTTGTAACAGAAATCTCTAGGTTACCATCCAAAGATTTCTTGTGTTTTCCTCAGAAACATACGATTGTAATCCTTACAAGAACTGGGACATTGAGATAAATGGACAGATAATGCAATTCAACATTTCTATTAGAGTTATTTTGGGCAGAGAACAAGATTTCCATCACAAAAGATTTTTCTTTATGGAGCTGCAAGCATCAAACCATAGAAAACATTATTCCTGAAGGATTCAAAAGGTTGGAAGAAGCAGGTATTGACAGCTCTTCTTGACCAATTGCAAGACTTCTGTTCTTTTATTCTTGCAATAAAATGCATTTGTAAGGGGGTTTTTCCAGTTGTTTGTATACAAATTTGCTGCTTTCCAGATACAAAATGGCTTATATTTCTTTACAGACTTTATCAACTAAACACTTCTACTCTTGGACCTGTTAATAAAATCAGAAAAGTGTTATAACTGAGAGGACATCCCTCCATATCTGATCAACTTACCCTAAAAACAAAGAACAAGACCAAACAACAGCATTTTACTGAGCTATCTAGTTCACTTAGCTCTGGCTTTTCTTCTGATACAAGTCACACAAAAGATGTCTAGGTGAGAATACCCAGAAATCTTGGGTTATTGTCAACTGCAGACTGTTGGGCAAACTAAGTCAACTACATTCCCAACCTCCATGTTTACCAAAAGGAAATGGCACAGGCTGCCTGGTTATGCATCACAACATATGTAGTTGCACTTATGTTCAGGAGAGACAAAAAGTTGTTTCAGTGTGACTTGAGACAAAATTAGAATAGCCATTGCTATTATCAGTAATTTGAAATACAGTGTGCAATTGTGGAAAAAAGCCACCAAAACCCCACAATTCCAAAAACAAACAAACAAAAAAAACAAACTCTAAACCAAATAGAGAGGGCTGCATTCAGAATTGATCTTCAGATCTCAACTGACATTCTGTAAGGGGAATTTTATTTTGCCATTCCCTGCAATCTATCTGTTCTGAGTGACTACTGAAAAGAATGCAATCATTGTGGCTGTCAGTTCAATAGTACACACACACACACACACACACACACACACACACACACACACACAATCAAAACTACAAAAAAGAAAAAAAACCACCAAACAAACAAACAAAAAAAACCCCATATACAACCTAAAGTGAAAAGAAGAAAATTTTACTGGCACAAGAAATAGGAAGAGTAATAATGATGCTTCCCATATAGCATTTATTTATCTCAAGCACTTCCTATTATCATAGTAAGAAAGGGAGAACTTTCCTGTCCTTGCAGGTTTTTTGAACTGCTCTAGGAATGCCTAAGAGTTCTTAAAATAATAGTGAATATTATGAAAACAAGAATGAGTCTTATGTAACTGAACTTTAATGTTGTCTCTACATAACACACATGAAAGCACAGGAATTTCCAGCCGGTGTTTTCAGATGCACCAACCTGTTTTATCATTTTCTGAAGACCAGAATTCACATTTAAGTACTCAGCATAGGGCTCAGTTCAGGAAAGCAGCTGTATTCAGAGTAATATGAAAGTATGTGCTACCTTCAAGTAAATAAGATTACCAGCATGGTATAAAAGTGCTTTCCTAAACAGGTTAAATTTCAGGGAAAAAAATAAGGAGCAAATTTTAGAGTAGACCCAAACCCATAGTTTGTTCAGAAATGAGAAGAGCACTAATTTCTTATCCTTGCAATGCTGAGGAAAACACATCTCTGTGATAGTCTCACCAGAAAATACCAGTTCTAATTTATTTTTCAGGTCATCACACCAGTCAGGTTTACATCTGCCTAAGTGCTATAATTCAGCCAGAATGTCTAAAGGAAAGGCAGTGAGAAAGGAAAGCATGGGTAGGTTTTGTGGATCCAGTCCAGATATTTCCAAACAGGAATCCAACATGTTTGGCCAGGCTGCAGGCTTAAGAAACCTGTGCTGACAGGTTGTATTGGCAACACCACTTTTCAAAGAGTAAATAATAAATCAAATTCCGGTATCAGTGCTCTTTTCAGGATGCATTTACAGGCTCAGAGTGCTCTTGCATTGACTTCTAGAAGAGCTCTGTGTGACAGATACCACAGAGGGTTCAAAGAACCATGGAAAAGCCAATATATTTTAGTTTCTCCGGCTACATTTATTTTCAGCTAGCAAAATAGCAACAAAGGTTTCTAATCCTGTAACTCAGTTGCCAAAAAGGAGGGAAGTTATGATCCTGAAACCAAACTCGAATTCCTATGGTTTATCATTATCTCCAGCAGAATTCCTACTCTCTCAAACACCTCTGGTGCAAGGAAGTTTCTCCCATTGCTGTCCCCTAGCTGTCCCTTGCAATGCGAGCAACATCCTGTAGGACCTCAGGATGCCAAAACTGTTGGTGGTCTGAACCTGCAGTAAAAAAACCTCCTTCCTGAAGTTGTAATAAGAATGGTATACAAGAGATTTGTCTTTTTTCTTAGTATATATAGTATATAGTATTACTTATATAGTATTATATATTATATTACTTACATAGTATTATATAGTATACTTATATAGTATTTAAATACTATGTGAGAGATACTCAGAATATTCTTAGTAATTCACAACAGAGAGAAACTAAAGGATACATCTCTCTATATACATTATAACAAATCTCCTTTCTTTATATGGTCCAGACACAGACAAGTTTCACAATAATGGGGCCTCAAAAACTAAAAGCAAAACTGTAACTAGACATTAGTCTCCTCCAATTCAGTGGGAGAGAGAAAAACTGAGGAAGTTTGTATTTACATTGGTTGAAATAATGGACGATGTACTTCTGCTGTTCTATGATAGTTTGTCATCACTTAGCATGGATAGGAATTCAGAGGTGCTGGAATATTTAAAGAATAATTTTTAAAACCCCCAAATCAATCACCTTTAAGCCCTCAAATTAAATATACCTATCCTAATCCAAAGTCCTGGAAATTATGAGGTAGAGGAAGATTAGAGTAGGGAGAGTAAAGAAAAAAGAGACAAATCAGGGAGAAACAAAGGATGACAACGTGGAGCATGAAGGAAATGAAAGGATTTTAAAAAATCAGAAAAACGAAAGTAAATCTGAATTAGATAATTTTTGAGTCAGGCCATATTCCTGCTGCTTTCAGAGATTTTACAGGGGAAAGGAACCACCATATTTTTGCAGCTTCAATAGCTTGCAGTGAGACTGAAGGCAAAAGGACAACACTAAGGGAACTGACCTATGTCCTGTTGCTCCTGTCCTAAAGGATGATATAATCTCCACTACAGCAAAGGAAGAGAGAAGGCACTTGGAGAGTTACTCACTGCCTCCTGTCCCCTCCTCCTCTTCTTGGCCCCCAGTTTCTCAGATCTTTCCATTAAACTTTAATAGTGGGGACCCCCTCACTCAGGGCAGCACTGCAGTCATTCATTAGTGTCCACCTAGGGAGCAAATAACTCTTTAGCTGCACTGTAGGTGTCCAGCTTGCTTTGTGCCTGGAGGGGGATTTGTAATCAAAACAGGGAAGTGCAGAAGCAAAGAGAAAAAATGGGCAGTAATAACCCATGAACTCGCCTTTCATTCAGGTAACACACAAGACACATGTTAATGATTTCTGCTTAAGTGCCAGGCAGAGAACTAACTGTACACTAACCAGGCAGAAACCACCTGCATGTGCCAACGTCCCTCCTAACAGGGACTTCCTGGAGAAGGGACAGCAAGAACTAACTTGCTGAATTTGCAGGAAATTCTTTTGTTGTGTATTTTACTGCTCTGCCTTTGCAAAGCCCCTTTTCACCCAAAAGGATCGACAAGCTAAGATTTTTCTCAGCTCTTGTATTTTAGATTGTCTGCACAGGGTTCCTGTAACTGGATTAGGAGAACCCATGAATCTCCAGACAGAAATGTGCTGGGATTTCAGCAGCTCTGTTTTCTGATGGGACTAGAATATCAGCCAATTATGGGCTATCTCAGGCAGGACTGCTTCAGGCCTCATGGCATGGATCATCATGATAATTTTTAAATGCAAATTAATGAAAAGATAGACAAACAGGAAATGGGTTTCGCTCCCTATAATTTCTGTCAAAATGCATGTGTGTGCAAAAGCAATCAAGCAGTCTTTATGTAAGCACTGTCCTTCAGTTTCCTTACAGGTTTTTGGTGGCTGCTGGCCCCAGCAGGGTGAGGCAGCTGTTTGCCCACCTTCCCAGCGCCCTCGGATGAACACATCAGCCTCCTGTACGTAAAGGTAAGAAGATAGACAGAGAAATACAAGGCAAGAAAGATCTCTAACAGAGGAGAGAAAACTGCAAATACCTTTGAGGACAATGTTTCCCTTTTCATCCCTAAATATTTGCAATCAATAGAGCTTCAGTATTTCACAAGCTAATCAATAATGCAGTGACACTGAAAGAGATGTGAGGGTCTTCTTGATGGCTACAAACTGGCAATGATGCTTTGATGGCTCCTACTGAGGATTTATCATTTCTTGGATAATATCCTGCAGAACACTGTGGGGTCTGAGAGTATAATATACAACATGGCTATAGGAAAGAAACTGGACAGATGATTGCACTTTATCTTAATTCCCTTTAGCATTATCTGCTAAGGAAATGAAAGGTAAAATAAAAGCATGATAGATGTCTAAAAGTATGAATACAGTGTACAAATATTGTTGTTTAGACATTTAATATAGCTAAAGTGGTCCATAGAAGGTAAGACAGAGCAAGGGTGTTATGAGGAACCACTTTCCTTTTTTGCCATTGTCCCTGCCATGAACAACTTCAGAAGGACTTTGTTATAACTAATGTTAGACTATAGTAACAATTATTTCAGAAGCGTACACACGGTAATCCTCTCTCCTTTTCCACACTCATACAATTCACTAAGTGTGAATAAGATCACAGAATACAGAATCACATGTGCTATTTAATAAAAAAAGAACAGAAGAGGTCACATCTCCAAAGTTTAATACATTTTGGTCAAAATGCCCTTGACCAGGACATTTAGTGAGGGGATGCCACCCCTGGGGGAAGGGATCTTCCATTCAGACATCTCTATTGCTATGCAGAACACTGTCCCTCACACACAGCATAACCCTCTCAGGAAAAGGAAATACAGGCTGTGCACAGCAGCACATTCTGACAGTACCAAAGTCCTCCTCCTTCTCCTCGAGGCTGTGATCTAAGGCCCTAATAATAAGCCCAAGAATAGTCAGACAACACGTTAAAACTCACCATTTTACCTGCCCAGGAACCCTCTAGGCCTGAAAGGTCTAAAATTATTCCTTTCCCCTTCTCCTTTCTCACTTTTCTTTCTTTACATAAAAGCCTTTCTATATTTCCACATGTTTGTTTTGCAATTATTTACTGTCTCCGAATCATTTGCAAATATTTTGAATTCTACTTCATGAAAAAATGTTATATTAATAAACAACACATCCCAGTTGCTACTGAAGACACATCTAATGATCCAGGATTACAACTTGTTACAGTTTTTTAAAAGAACACAATCCAGCATTTCCAGTTTTCCACACAGCCAAGCTGTAACTGTGGGACCATTATCTTTTTCTGCATTTCCACACTCTCTGCTAACACACTGTATATTGGTTCAGCTTCCACAACTACCTACCTAAGAGTAAATACAAAATATAAGGAACACCTGATTGTGTACTGCATATTTCTAAGTCTTACAGCCCTTCCCACTCTTGTCATTACCACATTAGCAAGCTTTAGAAAATTCTGCTAACACTCAGAGCACTTTAACAGTTGCTTTACTCATGTGATTGGCATTTCCAGATTCTCAGAGGTTTAACTTTTTTCCTTTCTTGCTCTTTATTAAAAAAATTAAAAAATTTTAAAAACCCAACCAAACAAAAAAACTGCAACCTCCACCCCTTAAAAAACTCCCACAGGTGTGCATGACTCTGTCAGTGCACTTGGAAATTTTCTACTTTTTTTTTAATTAAGATAATCAACAAAATTGTAATTTTAAAATCACTGTCAATTAAATTCTCAAGCAACCTTAAGACAGATTATTTTCTGAAATTCTTTCATTTTAAACTCAGGATGTTCTAGAGCATGTTAAAATATTATGCCAAAACCATCAAGCAAAAACACATCAAAAAGAATGATGATATTGATAAAAATTATATTTATGCTCTTTTACAAATCACAGAATCCAGTTCAATAACACACAAGCAGATTTATACCAAAACTAATCTCACAAGACTACAGAAGACATTTAAAGCAGCATTTCTGCCATCTTCAACAGGCTTTTGCAGCTTGGTAGGTACAGATAATTTGTATTTCATCAGTTAATGGTCATTAAAGACCCCCCCATATTTCTCTTAAATTGCATAAATTAGAAAATTGTTCATTTCCTCTTCCTCCAGCTCTGTTTTCATGTATGATGAATTTAGGCATGTTTTGCTGAAAATGGGCAAGAGATTATGCTACATAGAAATATGTCTGCTAAAAACAATTCAATTAATTGAAAATAACTGTGGACTGCAACTGACCTTTCATATAAACCATATATCTCCATATTTTTTTACATGCCTTAATGATTATTAGAGTCTGGCACAATGAAAGTAACCAAAGAGTACAATATTTAGCATTTGTTTTATGTTATTTACAATTTCAGTGTTCTGTTTACAGATGTTTACAATCCCCATCCTAGCGATGTTACTGAGATGAGTAATCCAATCTCTTGATTCTATTACTGAATGGAAGATGAGCATTCGAGTACTCTGAATGGAAGCTGCAGGAGTGGCTCTTTTACTCCGATATAAACACGAGGTAAACAGGCAGACACACCGCTCAGATCAGCCTAGGTGGGGGATGCCTCCCTGCCGGAGACAACGAGCCTGCTGCCTGCACAGGGCTGGTAGGCAGATGAGCACAGCTCCGCTGGATCCTGGCATGCTCTGGGAGCTCTGCAGCACTCCTGATGGAGACCTGTCACAGGCAGCTCTGCCCTGCGTGTCCCCTCCTCCCCAGCACTGAAAGTTCACTGCCTGCAGCACCGCTGTGTGCATCAACACCTTCTTCAATATTACGCTTCAAATGTTACCTCTAGTCAATACAAGGATCACGTCTTGGATGTATTAAATATGGGTTTGCCTCTGTGAGGAAAAGGGATATCTATAACACCATTTCCATCCTAAGTCCAGCTTTTAACTAAAATTACTGTGGAAATGTATGTTTTGATTATTTTGAGATTAGATAAGTAGAGTCACAACTGTGAAAAATAATTCTGTGCCTAGCATCTAGCTTAGTTTTGAAGATTAAATTCTGTAAATACATATTATATTACTCATAAGGATTTTTAAATAACAAATCTTAGCAACACATGGAATAAGTATATGTATAAAATGTGATAGAAGTTATATGCATTTCTAGTTCAGAGTGGATGCAACTATGGCTACATCTTCCTCGCCGATGATTTTTGGTTTCAGTTCAAAGGTTTGCACATGAGTTTCATGCACATGGACTTTCTGACATTTTCAGGATGGCCTGGCCTGCCCTTACAAACACTCGAGTATCTTTCTCCAGAGGTCCAACTCTGCTCCAAAACTTCTCATCTGAGCCAAGCTGCTTTCACATTTGCTGGATGAAGCCTCTGGTATTGACACGGATACACGTGGCTAAATGAGATTTGGCTGCCAATTTCACAATGTGGTATTCTGTATTAGACAAAGCAACAAAGAAAAGGTGACTTGTTCCCCTGTGTGAGCTGTAAATACCAACCATCACACCACTTAATAGGTTTATTTTATTAATAGCATATATTTAAAGACTTCAATGCAAGTTTCTTTTGAACGATGAAAGGCTGGCAAATTCTTAAAAGATAATAATCAGCAGTGCAGCAGTTCTTTGATGGTCTGTAATTACCCAACTGTCCACTATTTGAATGACAGCAGCAAACTACCACTCACTATTAGTTTATTTTTATTTATAACTTGTACTTTACGTAAGAATCCATTAATTACAAGCAAAACAAATTGCTTACTCAAAACACTTCCCACAGAGGCTATTTTTTTCACATGCATTAATCTAGCTGAGATATACATGACATTTTAAATGGAGGTTAAACTGATGTAAATAAATGCAATTATTTGAAAGCAAACAGGATTCAGTCACGTTTATTTCTGTGCAGGATTACTGTACTTTCTCCCCTTGTGACCAAGCACTGAACCACAGTAATTCTGGAAGGCTGAGGATTTTAAAACTTCCTACCAACATGAAATTTGAGGATATATCACTGTACCCTTTCTTTTAATTTTATACAATCTGCTTTAGGTGACATCTTGTATAATTGTTTTTCAAATAGAACCACTAAGCTGGAGGGATGGCAAAAGGTTTGGATTTCACACACTTTTGTGCTTTGCTAATAAAAAAGGTACAGATGAGCCCCCTGCACGGCCGAGCCCCGCACGTGGAGATGCTGGACCCTGCTGGGAACACCATGGGACAGTCACCACCATGGGACACCCCTGGGCGAGCCATGGCCAGCATGCAGAGCCCACCAGAACCCACCCAGAGCCATCCTGAGAGCCTGGCCTTCAGCCAGCTCCAGAGCACACCTCAGCCACCCCCATGGATGCCACAGCATCAGGGCTCCCTCCCATTCTTCTCCATCTGGCACCACCTATCTCACCTGGCCACCACTGAATAATGCAAAGCAAGCTCTCCTGACCTAAGGCCAGGGTCACTTCAAAAACAGTGACCAACCCAAGAGACATGCCAGAATTGATAGCTGTAATTTTGCCACCTTTTATAAGGGATTTAAATTTATAAGGGAATTTGTACAGTTTTGGTGTGCTTTTCTCACACCCTGAGCTGTGTTAATTTCACTGCTGTGGAGCAGCCCTTGATGAAGCTCTTTGAGAAAAAGAAGAGAGAGAAATCACTGTACACCCACAGTGACGCTGAGGAGCCACCCAGTTTCTATGCTGCAGGCACTGGGAAGCCCAGTCCTGACTCTGTGACAAAGACAACAAAAGGGGGATTTTGCCACCAGTATCAATGGCAGTGAGATCCAGCTGCCCACAGCAGCAAGGTTCCATAAATCAGTTATGTGGTATGATAAAGACTCTGGGACACAATGATCTTATTGTAGTCAGTAGGGACAAAAAAATCCCACCCAATTTAAAGCACCAAACCATTTCAGCCTATTTTTGCCTTTTGCCATGGCAGAGGTCTTCTGAAAATTATTTAAAATAATATATAAATACGAGTTCCAAAATGTCTGTTTTACATCCTGCCAGTTGCAGCTAACGTGCCATGTAAGGGACAATGGATAACCTCATAAAATCTAATCAATAAAATCAAAGCATGCAGCTGAACAATCAGCCTTCCACGAGCTGACCAGCAGTCTTGACGATGGTTGTTTCAAACTACACAAGTTAGGAGTAATTGCAAAAGGGTCAATCTCTACAATCAGAGCAATGTAGGGACATTGTTGGCTCAAGGCACCTTTAGCAAGGCTGTTCTTGCTGCTTTTGTGTCACTGGAGAGGCATAAGCATGACCCTGATGTGCTCTTGCTTCAATGGAGAGGTTATTGGAGAGGGTTTGGCTCCCAGCTCTCTCTTACCAGGCTGGATCTCACATGCATTTTCAGCAGTATACTGAGTAAGGAGTACTCACAGGCATAGTCTGGCCCATGTAATCCATTAACACAACCAGAGATCAATTCCTGGGAGAAGTCTATTCCATTTTTTAAGAATTACTTTGTCGCCAGCATTGTAAATCTAGCAATAAACTGTTGTGAAACTCTATCCTCTCTCATACTTAAAGAGCTTTGCAGAAAATGGATCTTGAGGGATAGGAAGATGTAGGAATATTTTTCTGCAAATATTTCAAAGACAAGTTTTTCTACCTGAGACTAAAAATATTTCTGTATTTTTGAATATTTCAGTAACTAGTACATTTTTAGAATGTTATTTTTATCATTATTTCAATAAACCATAGCTTTGTATTGTCAATTAAAAAAAAAAGACAGGAGTATCTTTGTCAGAGTTCCATATTATCATCAGACATACATATTTATAACTCTCCATTTCCTAGAATGCTCCACATAAATAGATGCTCAGTGCTTGTCATGTAACATGTCTTGCAGATAGTAAGAACAAAAGAAAAACAACAAAGCAACAATACCAAAAATAATTTTAAAAAATCTGAGCTGAAAACATAAAAGAGAAATGCTCAGGCATTCACTGGTAACAACCACACATTTGAAGCCAGTGAGACTGAGCTATGTTTTGCTTTCCCCATGCTTATGAATATGATTGATGTAATGTGAATGGGAAGGAGTTTATTTAAATCTAATAACATTCTTTATGTAAGTGCATTTTATATTATATGTAATATGTATATGTATTTTATATTGATAACTCAAAACCCAGTCACCTTTACCTGCATTATAAAGTTCCAGCCTACAGGAGCTCTAGCAACAGGCTAATCTTGATTTTTTCGCTTCAGTCACACGAACCTGGCCAGGGTCATGAACAGTTACATACAGCCTGTCATATGGCACAAGGGTCAGTATCTACTAATTCCAGTGGCTACTGTTACAATATTCAACCAGCAAAAGTTTCAGATCAGAAGTTGAAAGTTTGAGACATTTATGAGTGAGAACAGAGGGTCCTAATTTAAAACGTGTGTGACCTTAATATAGCATTTGGGGGTTCAGAATGTTCTTATGTACTTCGTCTAATACTGCAGTTTTACAATACTCCCTTGCTTCCAGTCGTAAAACCTTATCTGTAAATTTTGTAAAGATGTCTGAGAAAAGCAAATTTACGTTGACTATGTGAACCAGTAACAGGGAAACAGTTTTTCTTTATGCAAAGGCAGAATAAAAAGAACATGCATCTAACCCTTAATTCCAGACATAAGTTGGCATTTTTCACAGATGTGTACATTTTTCAGAAAGTACTATAAATCAGAATGATTCTGTACTTGTCAATGATAACTCCGTTAATGTAAAATAATCTTATAACAGGACACCAGAATAATCTATCTTAATCAAAGACAGATTTATATCCATACAGTCCAGTTATTCATAGACTGTAACAAACCATATAAAAATGTAGATCTGACATCACTGTAAGTCTTGCATACACAATTGCCTTCTTCATGTATTGCATAACAATGAAAAACTAACACCTACTCCTGCTCCCATTGAAATCAGTTGAAACATGCCCATTTACATCGTTGCCATTTGGATGAGAGATCAAGACTAATTTCCAGCTTTTGAAAACTCCTTAAGACTGAGTATCACATGTATTTGAATAACTCTGATTGTTCCACAACTTACTAGAAATATACATGTTTGTTCTTCATAATTAGCCCGAAGAACTAAAATAAAATTCAGAAAAGGATAGACATGCACAATATTTTCTGTAATTCTATCCATACATTTTTCCATAATTGCAGCTTAGATTACAAGAAACCAACTCAGAAACTTGGCTCATCTGAGCATTTTCTTGAGGAAATTACTTAATAAATGGCAGTATGAAATAGAAGATCTGTAGGTTGTGACATATTTAATTTTCTCTGGTGGGAATTAGTATGTTGTGGATGAACAATATTTGGAGCAAAATCTTTCTTTATTTAATCATGTGTACTCTTTCTGAAGCCAAAAGCCAGTGTATCTACAACAATATAACTACAAAAATTGTGTCATCAAATATGATCAAACTTACAGCCCTTATCCAGTCAAAATATCCATTATTTACCTGATGACTTTGCCTATGGTGCTCAGTCATGTTTCAATGGCTTTTTTGATAAAAGCCTTTATAGATGAACTGACAATGGAATCATTAAAGAAACAGATGAACATATTTTTAATAGTATGCAAAAGTTTAATGTAGATATATTAATTACTGGTTATTAATTATTAATTAATTATTAATGGTTTCTGTATCAATGTAGTGAAATTTCACAATAGGTAGGTAAAGTCAAGAGCAGTCCAAATTCTTTAAATGGGCTCTGGTTCAGATAAAAATAGTTACATTTTATTCGAAGTATAAAAAAAAACACAATAAAGTTTTAGTGAGACAGAATAGTGCAATAACTCAAGAAAATTAATGCCATGAGCAGTTTTTCCTCTCTTTTTGACGGCAATGGTCAACAAAATAAATGAAGAACAACAAAAGAGAATCAATGCAAAGGCCTAGAGAGTAACTCCAATTTTTTTAACTATTAATTTTGCTCTCGGTGTCAAAGGCAATGACAGTAAGCATTGAATAAATACAAAACTTCTTTAGGAGTGCTGGTTTTTTCAAGATGAAAAATGCACTGGCTTGGAATGTTTATTTGAACCAGCTGTATGGTATTACTATAGAGAGTCAGGAAGTTAATATATTCTTTGGAAGTCCAGTATCATAACATGTTATTCTAGCAGGCACAGTGCATGAGCAGAGGACGTGCAATGGGACTTGGCAGCCCAGGCACAGACACTGCAGACACTCCTATATTCAAGGTACAGCAGCTCTAAGTTACCAGCACCATGTCTTGCTGCTAACTAGTAGAGTGACTGGTAAGAGAGGCAGAATCAGAATTAATATCCACATTTCCTAGCAGACATCATGGGACCAATCCTGTCTGAAATTTACAGAATGAAATCTTCTGACTGAGATCTATCATGTAACAGGATCAGGCTCATAACACACTACACCTTTTTTTGTTTATTATAGTGCTTTATTCTGGGCATTAGTCTCCTGCAGTTTATGCAACCATGTCCTCATTGTTATAGTCCTGGCAATTCAGCAATGTGTTGTGATAAGAAGGGCTGGAAAATCAAAGAAATCTCTGTTCTGCCAAAAATTTCTATGGGAAGCTGAGTGTTGTAGAGATGGAAGGGTATATATTCAGATATTCCAGTTAAGAATAGTCATGAAACCTGTTTATATTCTGACTCTCTCTCTCATAAAACCATTAAATGTGAAATCCTTCATAACACTACAATCAATCTCTCTGTAACCATTTAATAGTTATGTTGAGGCAAATCAAATTATTATCATAATCAGGGATAAAATCCAACACACTTTGCAATCTATCAAGTAGAAGATCTCTTACTTGTACAATTAGTGTCTAAAGATTGTAGTGGGTTCACCCTGGCTGGATGCCAGGTGCCCACCCACTCCATCACTCTCCTTCTCAGCTGGACAGGGGAGGGAGAATATAACAAAAGGTTCATGGATTGAGATAAGGACATGGAGAGACCCCTCACCAGTTATGACATGGGCAAAACAGACTTGACTTGGAGAAATTAGTTTAATTTATTACCAAGCAAGTCAGAGTAGGGAAATGAGAAAAATAAAACCTAAATCTTAAAATACCTCCTCCCCTCCCTTCCCTTCTTCCCAGGCTCAACTTCACTCCTCATTTTCTCTACCTCTTCCCCTCAGCACGGGGGCATAGAGAATGGAGGCTGTGGTCAGTTCATCACATTTTCTTTGCTGCTCCTTTCTCCTCAGGAGAAGACCTCCTCACACTCTTCCCCTGCTCCAGCATGGGCTCCCTCCCATGGGAGACAGTCCTTCACCAAGTTCTCCAACGTGAGTTTTTCCCAGTGGCTGCAGTTCTTCCCAAGCATCTAGAGCATGGATCCTTTCCACAAGGCACAGTCCTCCAGGAGCAGGCTGCTTCAGTGGGGATCCCCATGGGCTCACAAGTCCTGCCAGCAGACCTGCTCCAGCGTGGACTTCTCTCTCACAGGGTCACAGGTCCTGCCAGGAGCCTGCTCCAGGGTGGGCATCTGATATGGTCACAGCCTCTTTTGGGCACTCACCTGCTCCAGCATGGGCTCCTCTGTGGGCTGCAGGTGGATGTCTGCTCCACCTTGGACCACCACAGCCTTCAGCACAGACTCCAAGGGAATCTCTGCTCCCACACCTGGAGCTCCTTCTCCACCTTCTTTCTTCACTGATCTTGGTGTGTGCAGAGTTGTTTCTCTCACATATTCTCACTCCTCTCTCCAAGTTGCACAGGATTTCTTCCCCCTTCTTAAGTATGTTATCCCAGAGGCTCTACCACCATCACTGATGGGCTTGGCCCTGGCCAGTGGCAAGTCTGTCTTGGAGCTGGCTGGAATTGGTTCTGTCAGACATGGAGAAAGCTTCTGGCATCTTCTCAAAGAAACCCCCTCATAGCCCTCTCACTACGAAAACTTGTCCAGGCAAACCCAACACAAACCCAACACAAAGACCATTCTGCTGTGTTTCAGACTATTAATTTTATTATATGAAGTGTAAAGCAAATAATTTAAAGTTAGAGCTGAATTTCAAAGCTAGATGTATACTTTTAGAGCAAGATGATGTAGTAATGACACCACAACAACTAGAAATAATAGGGTAAGCTAAAGTTACCATAACAGATGTTTTGACTTTGTCTGCATTCCCTTACTCTAGCTAATGTCACAATCTTCTAGTTGCCTAAATGTGGATTACTGCTATCAGCCATATCCCATCATCCTTGGGCAACATTCCCAAAAAGGGAAAGGGGAATTTCCTTTGAGTGACAGATGTAGAATAGTGACAGACGCAGAACGCACCATTTTTTGTCCTCTGTCTGCTGTGTAAGATACAATGTGGACCAGTTCTGGAATACCTCTTCATTGTAAACAAGGACAAAAGCCTCTTCCACAAAGTACCACTTTTACCTAACTTTTTTACCTTTATAGAGCAATAGAGACATTACAAATTTACTGAAATTTTAGAATATTAAGAACCTGTCTGAATTTATGCTAAAAATGGGTTATGCTCTAAGCTACTATATCTTCACTTTCTTTAAATTACAGAAACAATTTATTTTCCAAAATATGAACAGAGACATATAATGGTTTAGTTATTTAAAGCAGTCTAGCCAATAAATGGTACACCTACACAGATCCCAACAGGGTGTTATCAGATTGTGATAGGAGATGCTTTGGCTGATAATATTAGTCCAATACAGTCTAGTAAATAACAGAATAAGTGAACAAGTACTCTGGAATGTGCTAACATTTTAAAACACATATTACCTACCTGATATAAGAGCACTTCTTAAGTTAATAAGGTATTTAACTGTATTCACACATCACTTAAATCTGGACTAGGTAACAGTCCAGCATAGGATATTCTAAATTCTGCCGCATTTTTTTTTGTTTGTTTGGTTGGTTGGTTGGTTTGGGGTTTTTTTTGTTTTGTTTTGTTTAGTTTTTGTTTGGTTTGGTTTGGTTTTTTTTGGGGGGGGTGGGTTTGGATTTTTTTTTTTAGTACTACAATATCACGATAATATCTCAAATAATTAGATTACTGCCATGAAATGCATGCTTGTCCCCAGTTCTATATACAAAATTCTTATGACATTTTTCTACTACAATGTGGCACAGTGATCCTAGTGATGTTAGTGGATGGTGGGAAGCACAAAGCAGGACTCTACCTCCAAGCTTGAGCAGCATGACTTACCCAGCCTAATCAGCTCTGTAACTTCCATGGAGTGAACAACTTCCAGCATTGAGAAGTTCCAACACTAGCAAAGCTATCCCCAGCATTCATTCTGGGCTAGTCACTCAACCCCAGCATTCTTCCCTTCTCCTCCGACTCTCATTTGTCACAGCCATATTAAAAACATCTTGGCCTTTCTGCCAAATGGTGGTCTCCAGTTTTACTCTGCCTTAAGAGAACCAGGGGAAATGAGACAAATCCTAATATTAACTGGGGGGATTTTGCACTTGGACTCAGGCCACTGGCTAGGAAATGAAGGCCACAGTGGAACAGGGCAGGGGGAAAAGGTTTCTGACAGCTTTCCCTGACACTGGGAGAACTCCACAGATGAATGCACTCTTTTCAGTCTCATCATACAGCATGAGAGAGAAAATCCTACCATAGAACCTCCCAGGGTTTCCAGCCTCTCAGACGGGCTTTGCCCCAGAGAGGACGCCTTGACAGGAACAGATGTGATAACAAATGACCTTTAGAATTGCACCCTGAGAGCTGTTGACCGTTTCCTGAAAGCTGTTCATCTTCCTGAGCTCCTGGCTTTAGTTTGGAAACCTTGAGATCCTGGCATATAGCTAAAAAGGGTCAACAACAAGAAATAGAAAAACAGAGTGTAAGATCCAAAGAAAACGGGGACAAAACCAGAGTACATATATATTTAAAGACTTTTCTTTTGTTTTCAAAGATAAAAATCCCCAATCAAAGAAAAAGTTCTGAGACAGCACCAAAGGCTGTCCAATGATAGTATAATTTTAAAATTGATTCAAATCTATTTAATTTTTATTCCAATTCAAATGAAACAAAATGTATCGTGATACATGATAGATAACATAATATTTGTATATTTCTGTGAAAGTACTTAGATTTGCTATGTAACACACAAAATTATCTTTCTCAATGACAGCTTACAGTGTAAGTGGAGCACACAGAGAGAAATACACCTTAGGAAATCCAGAGAAGAGGCTGTACATGCAGATGTGTGTCCACAAGCATGAGAGAGGAAGATGGGAGATAGTTTATTTGTTCCTCTTTGAATTCACCAAGAAAATGAAAAAATTTTCAGCACTGGCTTCTTGTAAAGCTCCTCGAAATCAAGACTATGACCATATCCCATGACTGACATGGAGCAAAAGTCACATTTCACTCATATGCTCACTCAGGTTTCTGTTGAGAATTTTGGGCTGTCTCCACTGAGTCTTTGGGGGGGGAGGAGTGGGGGGAGAGAAAGGCTGAAAGAACAACAACATAGTGGCATTCCATATTTAAGGCAAGTTCAGGAAAAACCTGGCCCTGATAATACAATGATATGCTACATCTCATTCATTGCCTGTGAGAGGCAGAGAAGAGAAAAAGGGGAGGGGTAAGCAAGAGACGGAATGAGACAGAAAGCAGAAGCAGAAACAAAGATGCAGCATTGGGAGAGAAAATGAAAGGAGGGATGACTTGGGGGAATGTGCACAAGATGCCTCTTCTTACATTTGTTAAAACTAAACACACACGCAAGCTATAAAGCTGAAATGAAAAGCACAGGCAAGCTTATTTGGCTTAATCCTTTCAAGCAGTGAAATGATTTTTCTCTATGATTTTTTTCCCTGTCAGTTCCTGTCATTTCCTTGCAATGCCTTCTCCTTTCTCACTTGTCTTTTCTCCTTTTCCTTTTCAATGCGATCTTGCTTTGTTCCTTTTTCTTTGCTTCTGTCTGCTTCTTTTTTCCTTTTCCTTTCTTCTCTTGCTCTCCCTTGTCTTTTTTGTCTTGCTCTTGCTCTCCCATGTGTTCTCTAAGTACATGAAGAACATGAGCACAAATAGTCGAAAAGCTTTTTTTTCCCTGATGCTCCTTTTCTATCCCCACGTGGTTTTGACTGTTGTAGCTCTGTTAGGTTTTAAATGCACATGGGGAACCCACTTGTAGTCCCATGTGTTTTAGAACTATCTACAGTAGCACACTGCAGGAAAAACATGTGGGAAGGGAATGTGTCAGAAGAGTTTCTCATACTCCCTCCAACACGTGGGCCACATTTAACAAGGTCAAGGGACAAGTGTGGCTCACAGGCATTAGTTTGACCGGTACGATAAAAAAGGATCAGACATTCTACTTTCTTTTACCTGCACACACACTGCAGTTAATCACTCACCCAAATACAGCTTATGGAGTCTCAATTGATCTACTTTTATTTTTAGGCTAGATGATCAGCTTAACATATTTTAGGAAGAGATTATTATACCTTTTTTTCCTGATTTGATGATTCCAAGATAATGAAGTATATAAATGTAACAGAAGGAAATCTTTTTTCTTTCCTTTGTCTTCCCTCCTGCATGAGAGCATCATGCACGCTGTGATCGAGCAGACAAGGGTCTGCCTGTTAAACTGGCTGGCTGTTCCTAAGGCAGATAATCTCTGCTGAGGGCTCCTTCTAAACTTTCCTGATACAACACCAAATTCACACAAAATGTCTGTGAGCTGTTGGTTCATGTTATGCACATTTTGATACCTTTCAGCTGGCTCTCACAGATTTTCAAAGCACCTGTTCCAATACAACCTGTCTTTTTGGCAGCAACCAGTACCAGTAAACCTCTGATTTTCTTTCCTCTGTTGCTTAACCATTTCTAATAATATACATGTCAAAAAATATAATTAAGTGAAAGAAGGCAAATGCTGTCCAGTTCTCCTAGATACTGGACCAAACTTCCTGCAGGAAAAAAAATTGTTTGCATTGTTACAGACCAACTGTACTGTTCTTCCCTGTCACTTATTTCTTAGAGGAAAGGTCCAGCTCACTTGCAAGTGGGCTGCTTGCCATGTGAGCAGATGGGCATGGGGTTTGACAGCCAAGAAATGATGGATCAAATTTTGAAATTTGTTGCTCAGTCTCCACTCTAGTAGTTCCTAATTGGCCTCAATGGAACTTTATTGCTGTAAGAATGGTATAATGGCAACAACATTTGACTGAACAAACACACATCCCATGTAGGTGCTGCAAGCAGCCGCCCTGGCTGACAGAGGCAGAACGATGCCGTCAGCGAATATCCGCTACGAGCTGACGTAGCCCTCGAAGGTTAACGTGCTCCTGGTGAGCACACAGTGGAGCTGAAGGGGCTTCTGATGCTTATTTTGAAAGGTGGTCTAAGATACAGTCTTCTGCCTGCAAAGATCCTTTCAATAAATATAATCACGTAAACAAAGAAAGGGTTTACTGATGTTTTATAATAAGCATAATGCAAGAGGAGGGAAGAGGTTTTTTTCAGTGATGCACTGTTTATAATACATTATCTAAAATTGTTATCACCTGTATAATAAATGTAATTCAGGATTTTATATAGAAAATTGACCAAAATTAAATTATATTTGACTGCTACAAAGAAATTAATAAAATCAATTTGCCTTTAGAAAAACATTATTTCCCAGATTTCTAAGAGCTGCTGTGGCAGTATACATTCACCTCAAATTCCTGTGTACTCAGTGAAAGCATAGAATGTGAAAACAACACAGATTTATCATTGATCTCATCTATCTATCTATAAAAAATTCTAGTCTGTATCAGTAATTTGAATTATTACTGATTGTTATTTAACCTACAAAATAGAGGCTTCTTAAATTTCTTCATATTGGTTGTACAGAGCTGTATAATTTTAACCCTGTCTTTCTGTTGCCATTTTAACTGTATCAGCACTGTCTTAACTAATACCAGCAGCTGCAAGACAGGATCTTAATATTTTGTTTATACTATAATTGGAATTTCTCGCCTTGTGCTGCTTTCTTCTCTACATTCTGACAGATTACTGATGCATTTGCAAAAATAGTTGAATTCTATGACTGCATAAATAACAAGTGATTATTATTATTATAATTAGTGATATCTTTAGAAATTACATTGTGTTTTTAATAAAATTGCAGATACAAAAAAGATGATAAAAATCTTTATAAGCACCTACACAATACATTTCATTATTTTTTTCAAGGAAAATAAAGCAATTTCCCAGAGTCTCTTCCAATTTTTCTCCACCACCTTAGGCCCAGTGCTATTTGGTATGGGCAGATTAGGGTAGCTGATGATTCCTATTGATTTAAATGTCGTGCTAGGAAGCCTAAATCCCCAAGAGCAATAGAATCTCCCCTATCACTATCCTACTGCTTATTGACCTAATTCACTAACCAACCATCAGGGTTTTCTCTCACAACAAATAAATCTTGCATGAAACAGAGAGTACATGGACACTTGTAGTTTTCAGTGGCATTGCCGGTGTAATAAATTTAGAGTCACCAAAGCATTCCTCTTTGTTTTCTCTGAGTGATCATAATGTCGTTTGCTATTTAAAATGAGCAGAAACCACAATTGTATTTTTAACAGCAAAACTATTTCCACAGCCTGAAGTAAACTTGATGTCATATAAATGATGCAGACAATCCAGCATGTGTAAAATTCCATGTACTTCAATGCTTCAATTTGCCCGTAAGTTATTGCTGGAGCATCTGCTAAACAGGTTTAATGGTTGCAGCATCACATCCACTAATTGAGATACTTCTTAGTCCCAGTGTTTACTGCTCAAAATTCTGATAACTAGTAAATTTTCATTAATTGAGCCAAACAAATGAAGAGTGAGTCAGGGTTTTTTATGTTACTCTGGGTCTCACGGGGTTGTCATTTCAACTAGAACTTTTAACTTGGAACTCTGCAGATGCCTCTGTGGCTGAAATAACTCTTGGTGATTTTACTGAGTTGAATAACACGTTTGTTTATATGTAAAAGTCAGGATTCTAAACTTGGTGGTTCTGTAAAATGTGGTTGTTACAAGATATGAAATACGTGCAGCGGGAGAGCACAAAAAAATATACTACAGATATAAAATAACTTTTAAAAAGGAAAAAACCCAAACCACATCACACTACTTTGATAGGCAGGTCTGTTTCAGAGGAGAGGCCTCATTCTGCTCCCACTAAAGTTAATTAGAGCAACAGCAAGATCCTAAATTACTAGTCCTCTCATCAATATCAAGTTAAGCTTTTATCAATGTAATTTGAAGCAGCATTAAAAGCAATAAGAGCTAATTTATAATTGTTGATATTATCAAAGCAAGATCCTTTGCATACCATACATAACTGTGCCAGATTTTTATCACACTATAAAGGTTAACATAAGTGTTACAAGAAACATCAATGAGCTACGTACACTACGTTTGCTTTTGGTTAGATAAGTATGCTTTGTAGTAGTTGATATTCCCTCTAGATAATGGATATGGGCCAGATTCTCTGCTGACACAATGCAATATAAGTAATTTGAAGGCAGATACGCTGATTCACACGAGCTACAGATCTAGCCTTAATTTATTTAGATACAACCAACCATCTTAAGTAAGTCAGTTTCCTAACTATTACTCAGCCATTCCTCACTGTTGCCAAAAGGGAACTGTGAATGCCAAGGTCTGCAGGACTTTATTTATCAAAGCTTCTTTCAAGGCATATATCATTTTGGCATGCAAGCCTTGCTTTATGACTAGAATCAAACATTTTCATGAAACAGCAGGTCTAATTCTAGCAAAAAATGCCACACAGTGCTTGCTCTTTCTACAATATTACAACATCTATTTCAACAAGTTTTTTTTTTATAAAAACTGTTTATTACATTAGCAGAATAGCAGAATTAGATATTTTTGCTGCTTGATACTGTGGAACTGTATAAAGAGAATTAAAAATGCTATGTCACGTACTTCTAATTACTGGATTAATGATAACTCACTGTCTGTATTTCTGCTTTTATCTGATTTGATAGGAAACTAAGTGCAGAGCTAAGAAAATCACATTTCTGTTGGTTATATAAATACAAAATTATTTTACAAAGCAAAATTAGGTGCTATGCTAAATAACATTTTAGTGTCGTGACATTAAACATCTAGAGACAAATAGTACCTCAGACACACAGCTTAATTTTCCTTTGAGGTTTACCTATTTTTACTTACATTTCCTGGATGTCAGCTTATAATAATTACTCTTCTATACACATCTCTAGCACTAATGTGACAGACTGTGAATGCTTCTTGATAATAGAATATAATATCCTCCTTACAGGTTTCCACCAGCAAGGCTACAATCTTACCATCACATGTATAAACATGTAAAAAGCCTTACTTTAAACATTAACAAATTTCAAATGTATTTGGCTTATTGTTAAAAATCACATACAGATTAGAATTTCTCAATATATTTACAAAATAAAGATAGATGTAAAGAACTTTGGGTACAACGTGTGTCTGTATCTGAGAGCTGCCTCAATTTTGAAGCATCTGTAAATTATGTCAGATTATTTGAAAAGTAGCAGAATATTTCCATTTAAGACCTGCTTCCAGTAAGTGTTGCTTACAAAGACAGGATACCAATATAATAACTAAAAAGCAGTTCCTAGTATTTTTGTGAATATGACAAACTGTTCATCTGTGACACAGGACTAGACATGGAATTACAATAGTAATTCCAGTAAAGCAGCAGGGATGTTTGTATTTCTCCATCTGACATTAAAAGCAGCATGCTTTATGTAGGCCTCATTTGTAAACCTCCAGGAATTTAATCAAAGACATTAGAGTTTTATCCAAAGAAAGAGCTAACACATCGTGAAATACATAGCTTTATTTCTCTGTGAAAGAAAAAGAAGGAAAGAGAACGACTGAAAAATCAGTAAATGCAGGACTTTCATTTAATTAGAAGGACTTCAAAATAAGTCTAAACACACAAAACAACAAAGCTGCTATCCTGGAGGCTGTACTGTCTAGTACATCACAGTGACTCCAGCTTGCATCCACAGATCTTTACTGATTATTTTATTATTCAGTTTTTTGCATGATCTTTGACAGAAAGTATGCAAATTGTCCCTGTGATTTTTTTATTTGGCAAGAAATTATAAAATATAAATTCAAATAAATTTCTAGAGTTTTGATTTGCGTTTTCATAAAATAAGGGGGTAATGGAACTTTTATAATACATAAGATTTTCCTGAATTGTTAAAAATCAGAGGAACTACAATGCTTTAAGCAGTGATACTTCTCTGGTTGCCTCTATTCCTGAGCATTTAAATAAGGACTGAAATACCAATCGCTTAAAAGTAAAATTAAAATGTGAAAGCTCTAGATTTTTTCCTTTTTATTTTTTTACAGCCTAAGAATATCTGGCTTTTTTTCATGTATGAAGGGAAAATCAGAAGACTTTGAGTTTTGACAAATAGAAGATAAAAGCAAGTTGAATAAAGCTATTCAAAAGGTAAATAGATAAGACCTACTTGTTTTTTAATAAATTAATCTCACTTAACTTCAAAAATACTACCTAGTAGAAAAAATGGTTTTCATGTTAAATAGTCAAAAAATATTAAATACCTGGTAAAAAATGTATTCAACTACTATAGGTTTTACCTTAACAAAATAAATCAAGTGCTTTCACATATTTAAATAAAAAGCTAAGGTCCTTAACTGTTAATCAGAACTATTTGTAAGCAAACAAAGCATGTTTTATTGAATAGTCCTTGTTTCTAGACAAACAATGCATTTATTGAAATTAATACATACCAAAAATTTCTGAAAGCAAATATTTTGTTCTTAATATGTGACAAGTACTGCATTTTCAGCAGATATGAGCACTGCCTATAATAATCATACCAATTAAATAATTCACATAATTGCCTGGTTCAAGGCAGTATTTTATTTAATATCACACTTTTGTGCCTGTGATTATGAAAGAAATTTTCCTGGACTTTCTGGCATATGCAGGCTCCTTTTCTCTATTTCTGTGATCATGTCAGTTACTGGTATATGGATATCATGCTGTCTCTAAAAATATTAATCCAGCAAGAAATAAATTTTGTAGAAAACACTGACTTATTTTTACTGTTTTGATCTGCTTAAAATATTTTATTCAGAAAAATATATTTTATAATGAAAAAGGCTTGATACTGACTTAAAAGAAAAGTTCAAGGAGCATTCCATTAATATGTGGAAGAAACACTTGGAATTCAGTAATAATTTGGCAGAAAACTGGTGTTAGAATATCATCTTATGTTACTGTCTCTTAACTCCATGAAGAGCAATCACAGATGAAAAAATGTTAATCTGAGACTTTTCAGAAATACTTATGCCAATGTTTAAATTTTATTAATTAATCCTATGGAAATGCTAATGATTTCCCTTCATTTTGAATAGTTGAACTATTTTGTTTTAAGCAACCAAGTTCAAGCAGTAAAAATTACTATCTGGCATGGGCTGAGGTAGTCTGTAGTCTGTTTCCCTGATTAATTATTATTCAAGTATTTATGCATTTTCATCATAATTTCTTTATTCAATATACAGGTTAGATTTCTATAGGAAATTGTAATGAACAACTCTTTAAAATGTGTATATGCTTTAAACAAGTAGTAAATTTTCATAGCAATCTTTCCATCTGAATCCATCTCATTACCTTCTTGGAGGGAAAAAGAAAGAAAAAAGTCAAGCTGAGAGACTGGGTAGAGGACTTAATAATATAAATTTTGTGATGCAATTGTGATGAGAGTTACATGTACTACATAATCTTGTAATGAATCTTTAGCAGTTGTTTTGCCTTTAAAGCTAAATGTTAATCTATAGATTTCAATATGCTATAATTATAAGGGGATGTTGAAGAAGAAATTTCTGTAATGTGCAACCATACCCTATGTGTACCTATGTGTATATTTTAATATATTTTAGGTGACAACCCTTTTTTATAGCCCTGGTATCTTTACCTTTGTAATTCTACAGCTCAGAACTCTGTCCTCTCCTCCATGTTATGGTTTTTCTTCTCCTCCATTTTACACTGCCTTTTCTTAGGTATTGTGTATATATTTGACAACCATACCAAAAAAAGAGAGAAAGCCTTATTTTGTCAGCTCACCTGCCTGTCAACACCCCTTTCTTGTTAATTGCAAAAAAAAAAATAAAAATAAAAATTAAAAAAGACTGTGACTTCTGTCTGCCAGACTCTGAAGCTTGGAGTTTGTCAATTCAGTGGTATTAATTTTTATGTATCAGGCCAGAGGTAATATTTCAGATCATATTCCAAAACATACAGTGTTCATTCTTCACAGTATCATGAGGCCTAATATTGTACATGAGAGTTAGAACTGAGAGCCAGATCCTGCAGCCAGTATGATTTTCCTCTTTACCTTAATTTGGGCACAATTAAGGTCCTAGGTATACAAATATGTGTTTTTATAACTCAGTGGCCAGACAACCCACAGGAGGCAGGAAACTGGAGGCAGAGTCTTTTGATAGCCTGCATCCATACTGAAGGAGATGCATGCACTGGCTGTGTTTGCAGAAAATATTAATTAATTAGCATCACAAAAATATTAAAATCACAAAAAATGAAAAAGAAAAGAAGTTGAGGGATTATCCCAAAGATAGCATGATTCAAATAAACATAAAAGGTGCTGTGGTGAGATGTGACAAAGTCTAATCTTACTATCTGTACTAGGACAAAGCTGGAACTGGCCTCCAAAGCAGGACCAAGCTTTTAGATGGCGGATTGTAATTAGTGAGACTGATGGATACAAAATTCCAAAAGGCTTTTTGATTAAATCAGCTACCAGTCAATTACCATGAAAGTTCAGAAGAAATTAAATTTTTTGTTCTTTTTGACATTGTATAGACATTATTTTAAAATAATGAATCTGGCAAAGGCCTCTAGCTTTTACTCATATCTTTTAGGCTGAGTAGCTTTCAGCATTGCATTTCCCTTTAAGAAATGTTCAGCAGAAATATTTGTTCAATAAAGAATGCCAAGTAACACAGTAACGTTCTTGACCATTCAGAATAGACACACAAAAAGAAAAAAAGAGATCTAAAATATTTTCTGCACATGAACTCCAAAGGTCATATACATCATGATTCATGTAACACACTTAGGCCTTTACCTTTTTTGATTACATCAGTCCCAATTTGGTCCTTAGCTGAGCTATAACCACACAATATTTCATTGTTTACTTTCAAGTTACTTAAGTAAATTTTAGTATTTTTGAGGATTATGGCAATGCTTCAATACTTAAAGAATAAAATGCTGACATAAGAGGTGAATACTTCATGAAGAATTTATTAGATATTCATGGAGATGTTTTCAGACAGTAGTTGTACGTCTTTCGTAAATCACCACAAAAGGCTATTTTGTCCATCTGCAACTATTTTTTGTATGCCAAAATGTGCAAAACCTTTTGCCAAAAAGCAACAGCAATCCTGGCTAGAAACTCAGTTTAGGAAAACAGAAATTAGTTTAGTAGTAAGTTCACATTCCAGCTGGCCATAACCACAGGTAAAAAAAGTGGTTTGACACGCAAATCTATAACCATGGGGAGAAGGGAGGAATATCTGATGATACACATAGACATTTCAGAAGCAAAATAACATTCTTTACTGGAAGAGTGGGTAAGCATTGGAACAGGCTCCCCAGGGAGGTGATGGAGTCACCATCCCTGGAAATGTCAAAAAACCCGAGTAGATTGTGGCACTGTGGTATGCTTGAGTGGGCATGGTGGTATCCAGTCGAGGGCTGGACTTGATGATCTTGAACATCTTTTCGAACTTCAATGGTTCTATGATTCCCTATAACGAAGGGATAATCCTGTTCCTGAGGATTTGATATTGCCGGCAACACATTTTTGGGCTGAAAAGCTTCACACCAACACACGCACGTTAGATATCTATTGAGATACAAGCGCTTTAGGGATTTCATGAGATACGAGCGCTTTTAAATTCATTAAGGGCTAATTACACCACAAAACACGCCCTTGCGGCGCATCTCCCACCACAACAGCATCACCTCCCACTCCAAAACCCAAGCAGCGAGGGGCGACGGTGCGGACACGAGTGGCGAGGACGGCGGCGGAGCGGGGTGGGGCAGGGGAGCGGGGGCGGGCGCGGACC
>VZTT01026548.1:0-35429 GCA_013400855.1 Buphagus erythrorhynchus | reverse complement strand
CCAACCTCACAGGGAACAATTTCAATAATTTTTTTTGTCTTCTTTTTCATTGAACTGTGTTTCTGCCAGTTCAGCAGGGTCCACTGGCTGACTCCAACCCCATCGATAGCTGTTAGAGAGGGATGCAGACAGAAAAAAGGAAAGGTGTACAGCAGGAGGTGGGTTTAGCTTTATTTCTGACTATCCTACTCTGCTACAATTAACTGACAATAACTTACAGTCATTTCCTCAAACTGAGCCTGTTTGCCAATGTGGGTAACAGGTGAGAGCTGTCCCTGTCCTCATGCTGACCCTTTCGACATGTTCTTTTCCCCGTCCTGTTGACAGAGGGAGTGACAGAGTGGCCAGCCAAGGTCACCCAGCACCTATCTGCTGCACTTACTCAGCTCATAAACCTTCCAGCCTGCAAAGGAGCTGAGCACACCCACCAGAGCAGCAGCCTCTAAACCATGATTTAAACCTTTGTAAAGCTACAGCTGCATCATCTAGATGTTGACAGGACAGTATCCAGGGTGTGGGAGTCACTCAGACAGGGACACTAAAACTGAAACAAGTGACACCAATAAAGGAAGGACTTCTACAGAGGCTACAGTAAATGGGCAGACACCTGAAATAAGAAGGGACTTGAATGAACTGCTGGGAAAGAAAGGGTTTGCCCTCAAACTTCTTTTTCCCCATCCCCACCATCCTGCATGGTGAGTTCTTACAGAAAATCTCATTTATCATCCCCACACATGAATTCACAGAATGACGAAACGGCCTGAGGATGACACAACCATTTACACTGTCCATTCATGAGGAGCTCAGGAAATCTTGGAAAACTTTCTAGAAATACTGGTTATCTGCCCAACCTGGGCTTTAGGAGACAGAGGTGTGGATGGCCATGCCAGAGGAGTCAGTGCCTCCATGCCACCCATTGTGTGGGGCAACACACACACCAGACCTGCCAGCTAAAACTCCTTGAGCACAGGTAGGGTTCAGAGCCTCCAGATGAAAAATATCACACAAAGCACTTCAGCATATTTAATAAACTTAGATTTGCTCAGATCTCTCAGAGCTGTTCCAGAAAGTCTTGAAAAGGCTGATATGGAAAAACCAACAGCCACACAAACAAAATCCCTCATGTTCCTCCAGGACTCCATCACCCCACAATGTAAAATTAACTCTCTTGTTCCCAGAGCACCTGTGGTTCATAATCTGGAGCAACAACAACAAAAAAAATTAAGGGCAATCCCCCAGAAGAGTCAACAGCTTCAGAGTGTCCATGAGGAAAGTGAAATTCAGGCACCCACCCCAAACAGGGCTCACACACGGTCTGTCATAGACATCTTGCTGTCTTTGAGACAAAAAACCTCATGGAAAAGTTCAGCAATTCCCTCGACAGGTTTCATTTTTGGCAAATCAAATAAAACAAATATATATATATAGGTTGGCACAATCAACTGTAAAGGCCCTTCCCCATTCACAGCTTCAAGCATCTCCCCACAGTAATTAACACAATCGTTCATTTAATCAAGTAGCTCCCACAACAGGGAATAAAAACACTTTTAATTTTTCCAAAATTAAAAAAAAAAAAAAAAAAAGAAGCAAAGATCTGTTTTTCTCACTTTGAGGGATTTGTCAGGACCCCAAGGACCAGCCCTGGATTCTTGGAAGCTCACCCAGAGAAGCCCCAGACTGGAGGTGCCTCAGGCTACTGAGCTCTGGCAGTAGCCTCAGACAAGAAGCCAAGCAGGTTTCAGTGGCCCTACAGCATCACTCTGGCAGGTTTTATCAAAATAAAACATTCTCCCTGA
Source organism: Buphagus erythrorhynchus (assembly GCA_013400855.1). Taxonomy (NCBI): domain Eukaryota; kingdom Metazoa; phylum Chordata; class Aves; order Passeriformes; family Sturnidae; genus Buphagus; species Buphagus erythrorhynchus. Next base: position 33,633 of record VZTT01026548.1, on the reverse strand, counting down.
GCAGCTTCTTGATTTTGATGACTTGCTAAGATAAGAGGATTTTTTTTTCTAAAAAAATACAATTACATTGATGGATAATATTTGAATATTTGAAGTTTGTACTATAGGTCACCCATATTTGCTCTGGTGCACAAAGTTGCCATGATCTTCTGGCTTTTGTCACCCTTTCCATACTCCTTTTAATATCATATCATGGGGTCCCCACTTCAACCTCTCTTTTTTCCCTGCCCATGTTGCCCACACTGTCTTACAACAGACACCTGTATCCAAGAAACCTGTGTAGAACACGTGTCTTTCCATTTAACTCATCTTCTTACACACACAAACTCATGGGCTCCTTGTTCCACTCTTCCAGCACTTTTCCTGAGGTCTTCTTATCTAAAGACCACTAGATATATGAAATTATACATATCTGTATACACACACAAACATCACTGCATCTTCTCTGTGTGCTCCTTCCCCTTACCCTACAGGGGATGTGATAGACTCCCAATTCCCTCTTTTCCCCTCTCTTCCCTTATACTTGTGGCTGTTGAATATCCCCCTCTCAAGTAACCCTACTGCAATTTTGACATCAGCAGTAGACTTCAGTTATGAAAACCCCCTGCAGCAAAGCTGGGAGTCAGAGCAGCTGCTGTAGTTTGACCCAGAAGTAGTCTCCAGGAGCTGGGAAACATTTGTATGTCCAGTCAGCTGGATGGGAGAGCAGGAGCCAAGGGTCACATTCATCCTCCCTGCCCCAGCTTGCAAGACTTGGGAAGGACAGGGAAAAGGGAGGGATGGCCTGGCACCAAAGCAGACAGACCCAAGGAAGCAGGAATATTCTTTTTGCATATTCGACCAATATTCTCTCTTCCCTCCTTAAGATCAGAGCAGAGTTGTTCTTCCTAGTGGTTTCCTGTTCAGCTGCAAAGTCCAGAGGCTCAGCAGCCTCCCAGAAAGAGGAAGAAGTGCTGGTGTCATCCATCTCCCCACCACAATATCTGCTGACCCATTTGGGTGGACTTTTTTTTTAATGGCTTACATTTTTTCTGCTTTCTGCACTGACTCAGCAGAGCTCTGGGCTTTTTTTCCCCCACCAAACCACAGCCTGTGAGGTGGCAGCAATTTCCAGTTTCAGTGCACTCACACAGCACTTCTGACTGAGCCAAAAAGCTAATTGTAGGCGTTGCTGGCTTGTAGGCAAATCGTTTACAACTCACTCAGTCCTTCTGGATCAATGGGAAGAAGGAGCGGCAGATCTGCTCTCTGAGTGAGAGCGAGCAGTGACATGGGGACACTGCCCCTGCTTTAGCAAGACACACAGAAACCCACCACCAGCCCACTAACAACCATTTAACACACGAAGAGTCACCATCTCCCTTGCCCATGGCAACAGGCTCATAGATAAAAGGCAAAATAGAAAGAGAGATACTCACGCATGTCACCAATGGCTCCTTTGGTGACATTTGTGGCTTTCCTTACTGTCACGGTGAATATGTGTGAGTACTGGTGTTCTACCTGAAAGTCAGAGAGTGAGAGGTGATTAAGCTCCAGAACCAATAAAAAAAAACTCATCTATCAAAATAAGGTTTCATTTTGTCCAAAAACAGAGAGAGAAATCGCCCAGCCAAAACATAAGGGAAACTCATACTGGATAGAGCATCCTAAAGCTGAACTGCACCCTGGAGCTTTACCAAGAGGTACCTGCACTGGGGCTGCTGGATTTTCCTGCAGCCACACCTGCTAATCTCAACCAACAACACTCCCCCTCACCACAGAACCTGCTCCGAGGCATTTAGTCAGGCAGGAACCACTGAGTACGGCAAGAGAAAAATAAAAACAGTCTATTTTACAGCTTGTCTTGGTAATTGCCTTCCCCTGCTAAAAAGAATGGCAGGAATTACTTCTAAGTCTGTGTTCTGGAGCAGATGAATGCACACTGCACACACAAGGGGTAGAGCTAGTGCTGTACCTTCTAGTTCACATCAATACTCAGCGTGAAAGCAGCCTCAAGACAATGTAAGGAAGGTGCAAAGCAAGCTGTTAAAACAGTTACCAGCACATTTCACGCACATTCTGGCGGTTCCCTTTCTTGCAAAGCCCAAACACACAGCAGGAGCTGCCTGCCTAGGAGCAGGTGTGTCCTCAACAAACCAGGGAAGTAGGAAAAGATAATTTCACAGTGAAATTAAGACACAAAAAGTAAAAGCCTTAATAAAAGAGGTTACCAATTCAGCTGTAGATATGCTGCTCTATCTACATAGCCCTGAGTTTGACCAACCTGCTAGATACCATTGAGAATCAGAAGTCTGCAGACTGCAGAGCAGCCAACACTGGCTTTACAGGGACACAAACACTGGGAGGAAATGCGAGGTATTAAAGCCAGGATCAGGTCTCACACAATTGTATATTTTCTATCTTCTCCTAACTACCCACCAACCTTGTGAAGTACATTAAAATAAACACAGCCTATCAGTCACTGTGACCACAACAATCAGGGAGAAGGCCACCATCAGGAAATTCACTGAAATTAATTTAAAATCATAGACAATACCCTTGCTATGGGACATGCTTACTCAGGCTCTGAATAGCTTTCCTGCTATCTTTTTTTTATCTGGATACTTCCTATTTTTTTTTCAGAACAGGTTGTTTCAGCCAAGCCTCCTTATTTTGTGGCTTCAGCTCACACCCAGAGACCTGAACCAAACTGGATCCCTCTCATATGAATAAAGAAAAAACTTAATATCTTATAGGTTACATACCATTTTCTCAAAAAAAAAGGAAAGCCAAAACTAATCTTCCAAAGACAGCAAAGTGACTTATGAGCATTTAAGTGGCTTTTGAGTCAGGACTAATTAAAAAGCACCTCCAGCAATACCAACACAACTCCTGCAGAAGCCTAAGGTATGCAAAGGCACAGCCACATGCCCATGGCAAAGGCTCCAGGAGAAAATGCCCACAGCAATACAGGGGGTGACTTCACTGCAGCCACTGCCTGACCCAGACACCGAGTTTATCAGCTTTATCTGGCTGTAATCACCCCCACGCTGGGTCAGCTGCTGGAGGGTCCGGCCAGGACTCTCTGCCTGGCTCTGGAATTTTCCCCTGGCAGCCATAGGAGTTATCTGGATCCAAGACCAAGTGAGCAGGCAGGGGAAACTGTGGCAATGTCAGCTGTGGTGCACTAAAACTGTAATGGCACAGAAGTGGTTCAGCAACCACAGGAAAAGTGGAATTCAGACTCTTCCCGAGACTCCCAGTAGGATGTTGCTCACCTCAAAAGCATCAGACCTAGCAGAGAGGGTTCAGCTGTGGGAACCCAGAGTCCCTAAGGAGCAACACCTATTTAACAGTCTTCCATGGGCTGACATGAAGACATCCCAATGACTGACTGACATCCATCACCTTCTGCACTGCAGCTTCCAAGATGGATAAACGGGAAGGAGGATGTGACACCTCCCTGAACAAATTTATGCTGCTGCCACAGGGCAAAAAGAAGTCCAGAGTTTTTCCTCCACAGTGGGGTAAATGGGGATTTTCGTGGGTAACTGGGAAGGGCTGGGAACACAGCTATGTGAAACCACCCCAGCTCTATCATTTACCCTGCCCCAAGAACTTTTGCAAGCTGTGACTCTCCAGAAATCACCAGCATTCGCTGCCCCCCTGTTTTCAGTTTGCTGTCTGAAAATGCTCAAAGCTGCTTTATTATCTCCCTATTTTATATTATCTCCCAAGTTTGTCAGATTGATGAAGTTGGTTTCACAACTGGCCTCAGTTTCTTCATACAGACTGAAGCATTTCCTTTGTCATATCCAACCTTGTAATTAAAAGAAACTGCCCAAAGTACAAACACACCACCCTCCTCCTTTTTCTCAGCTGTCAAGAAAGAGCTTGTCCTCGCTGGAGACCACAAATCAGAGATCATTGAGCATTTAACAGTGAAGAGGAGTTATAATTAAGTGACAAGGATGGTACATGGGCATGCTGGGTTTAGTTCTCAGCTGATAGGTGAAATTCCTGTGCAATTTTGATGTCCCACAGCTCTGACTGGAAAAAGGGGATACTACACAATACTCCCCCACAACAAGCACTCTGTAATTTGCTTGCACCTCCCATATGCCTAAACTCATATGTTTAAATTCATATACCTACCATCAAAGCAAGACCAAGCCACCACTTACCAGTTCACTCTCTTCCCAGCAGCACAGAGATCATCACTATTTCTATTGTAAGTTGATAACTGTTTTATTATGCCTTAACAAAAACTGCTTTTTATTGACTTAAGCAGCAAATCCCATCATTCCAGCAGTTGTACTGCCAGGAAAATTAAGTCTGTTTTAAGACTGGGATTCTCTGAAAGGCATGTGAGAACACAGAGGCCTGGCAAAAGAAAAGCAGTGTCTTCTTTCCCTGTGCCTCACCCAAAACAATACATTGAGGATTACAATTATACACAGTTATTAATATCTGGCCATAGTCATACACTTGGAGGAAATTTGCCACTACTGAAATAAACAATCTCCCTCTTAGTAAAAAAAAAAAAAATAAACAGATGCACACAGGAAGTTCAAAAGTCTAGTCTTGTTTTTCATGTAAATTAAGTGCAAGTGGAAATTAGGGCAATTGTCCACTTAGGGTTCAGTTTCTAAGGAGATCAAACGGCCTAAATGTCCATATTCCAGAAGCATTTTTTAATTAGTTTTTCACGAGTTCTGAAGAAGGCCCCTGAAAACACCATGAGAAATGTATTGACTCCAAGTGCCTTTACAAATCCAGCCCTTGCTAGTTTAGATGACTAAGCTGCATTTTCTCAAGTGACTTATGTTCACCTTAAGTCTTGATAAAAATCTGTACAAATTCCTCAAGTACTTCTGAAAAACATATGATGGTAAATAAATCACTTAAACGTTGCAACATTGAGAGGAGCAACATCTACATTCCTTTAAAAATCTAGGACAGGTTACAAATTTCAAAAGCTCACAATTAACTCCAGTGCAAGGTGTCCCTGCCCATGGCAGTGAGGTGGGATGGGCTTTAAGGTCCCATCCAACTCAATCCATTGTGGCACTCTATGGATTTAAAAAACTAAAATACACTGTCCAAAGTGACCTTGCTTTACACATGTTTCATTTCACTTCCTCTTTCTCCATAAATTTAGAGAAGAAAGGAGAAAAAACAAACAGTTTTCACCCTGCCCTGTCTGAATATGAGTTTTCTGAGTTATGGAATCTCAGGTGGACAGTGTTCACTGTCCAATCCACAAGGTTTTCCGTGACTGCACAGCTATGGTTCAGCATCTTCTGTTTTCACACCTCAGCTCTCCCCGCCTCCTTTGTTCCTCTCTCACCTTTGAGTGCTTTCCTTCCCCTCAGTAAAATTTCCCTAATTATCTGCTTTGCACTCTTTTAGATGTCCCTGCATTTGTGAGCACAGAAGCACCACTCCCTTCCCACCAGGGGCTGGGATACAGCCCCACGATCTCCCGGAACATGAGCGCGTTTTGCCTGCCGCCCTTCCGGACGTGCCCAGAAAGGCAGGGATTTGCGTGTGCTCAACATCACATTTGTCATATTCCAGAATGCTGAGTCACGGAGCACCAGGATACTGCCATTCTGTGTGCAGGCAGTCAGGAAGCTGTGGCACAGGCAGACTGCACAAGTATTAAACGGGTTTACTTCCTTCATGTTAAGGACACTTGAGCTAACAATGGGGCTGGACAAATGAAAATATTTGCCTGTTTACTTAAGTAATTGATTTTCATGGAGTCCATGCTCTTCTTTCACAGGATATTACAATTAAGACAAACTTTTGTGCCCACACAAATTTTATCTTGAGGTGTTTTTTCCATTGTTATAATATTTATCCCCCATATCAAAGTAAACGAAGATGTATTACACACTTTAATTATTGGCATTTTTTGAATAGTAAGTTCTGTCTGCATCTGTGGCAGCTTTCTGAATATCTTAATTTATACCTGAGTCTTTCATAAAATGAGAAAAAAAAAAAAGATCAGAAAACACACAACAGTCAGCACAAGGACTTGTGGAAAATGCAGAATGCTTTTGAGTAATTTAATGCCAAATATCATTTAAATCCAAGATTTTGGCATTGATGTGAGCCTGCTGCCCATGACTGTTCAACAAGTCAATAAAACTTTCCACAGGATTTCAGTTTTCAAATTAAAAAAACTTCAAAGATTTCCATTCACTTTCAAGCAATTAAAGGATCAGCTCTTGCATGAACGGTCTTGATTCTGGAATTAGCAACATTCCCATAGCAAAAGTTCATCATTCCCAGGGAGCTCTAACTACATTTACTATACACACTTTTTTATTCATTATATTGTATCTGTACGACAGCTCCATTTTGTTGATTACTGGTATCAAAAAGTCCTTTTAAGTAAGTGATATAACTGAGTGCCTCAGAGACCTCTCCCATAAAGGTACAGACCATTCCAAGCAATCCATCCAGGAGAGGGCACTGATGCTGAAAGCAATTAAGTCAGTATTGTTTTAACACAGACATCACCCTGAGGTCTGTCCTCCCTCCCAGCAGTTCACAGGGCTGGGGAGGGAGTAAAAGCCGGTTTGACATCTGCTGGCTGTACACTGGTGTGGAGGATGTGAGTGCGTGGGGCACAAACCACACGGTTGATAAGAGATCACTTCTAGGAAGCACAGGGAGTATTTTTAGCCATGTAGAAGTAAAACACTGTGACAAGTGCGTGGCAGCTATCTCTGGGAACACCTCACTGTTGCTGCTGTCAGCCTGGCGCTGTTACGAGAAGCCCCTGATAGGAACACACCCAGTGTGGCTCCAGATTTCGGCTCGGGCAGGAATCGCCATTCCAGTGTTTGCTTTGGAAACTCCCTTCCAGCACAGTTGCATTCAGAGCCTGCTGAGCCACAGGCTCGTCCCACAAAGGGCAGTTCTGCTCCCATCTCCCTTGTCCTTCCCTTGTTCCTACTTCTACAATTCCATGGGCTGAGCCCACCCTCCTCGTGGGCCAGCTCCAACAGCACAGAATGGATTTTCTAACCCTTCCATGGAATCCCAGAATGGTTTAGGTTGGAAGGGACCTTAAAGCCCATCCAGTGCCACCTCCTGCCATGGACAGGGACACCCTTCCACTAGCCCAGGCTGCTTCAAGCTCCTTCCAGCCCAGCCTTGGATACTTCCAGGGATCCAGGGGCAAGTCACAGCTTCTCTGGGCACCCTGTGCCAGGGCCTCACTACCCTTACAGGGAAGGATTTCTCCCTAAGAAACTGTCTTTTTTTGTATTGAACCGTTTTTTTTCTCATTCAGCAGGACTGATTGGCTCACTGCCATCCCAAGGGTGTCATAGCTGGGACAAGCTGGCAGCAGGAACACTGGAATAAAGCAGGAGGAAGGCAGCAGGGGTACAGTGTGCTGCTGAGTGGCACAGATCACCTCACTCAGAGTTTGCACGATATATTTTGATGATTCTCTTTGAACCAACATTAGTGATATACACCAGTTTCAGATCTAAATATCCCAAATTGTAAACTTATTCCTCCATTCATACTAATGAAAAGGAAAAGAGTACAACGCCCCCTCCCCTGAAAACCGCACTGTAAAGAAGAAAGCTAGACACACCTACCATTTCTTGAAGGAAATAGTAACAACTGCAATGTTATGTGTTTATTTAGAGTAACTTAGAGCAGGGAAGTCATTATACAAGACAGTGTACATCAGAGAAGATGGTATATATATAAGATTCAGTGCTACTTACCACAATGTGTTGATAAGGATCTATGATAGACATTTTTGTCTTAGTTTATTCAAGGCAACTGCCAAGTGTCTATTTCAATCCCACACAGGAGAGGCTTCCCCTTTTCTCAGAGCAGAGTTCAGTATGAAAGGTCCTTTAACTAATAAATAAAAAAGAAGATATAATTAAAATTAATCCGCTCCTTTTAAACTGTATTTTACAGAGCAAATAAATTCCTACTCTTTAGGAAGGTATCCACAATTCATTTTTTTTTTTTTACCAAGAACTTAATTTCACATAAGCTATGGAGATACAGGTATTTACCTGCCTCAGCTGGAGAAATTTCTTGTGCTTATTTCCTCTACCTCAGGGTAAGAGCAGGAATCAAATATCTTAAATTCCAATCATCCCAGTGCTTCTAGCAGCTCTCCAGATAAACAAATGAAGAGAGGAATTATATTCATCCCATAAATATATGTAGTATTTATGCTTCCACACATTACAATCCTACTTATGATTGTGAGCTCTGCAGGAGCAGCAATACTGCCCTCTGTAAATCCAGGAAGGGAATTCCAGCTGCTGGAGCTGTATGTAACCTCCCTGCCAACCCCAGCTGTCTGGGAGATGTTCCAGAGGCTTGGAGGGGCAAACTGCAAACCAGGATTTCAACATGGTCTCCACAGGCCACTGCTTTCTGAGCACTCTGTGAAGATCAGGGGCCATCAGAGGCCTTCAAAGTCAGAACTGTTTTCAACCATCAAAGTTACAGAGGTTATTCCCTTCTGCATCTCTAAAAAACCCTGGGAACTGCTGGACAGGATCAGTTATCAGATCCAGCTGGACCATGGTCAGACCTGAACCTCCAGCAGAAATGTCAAAGTGAAAAGAAGTGAAGCACCATGTGAGGTTTGGTCTCAAGGGAATGATTCCTAATCCTAAATCCTGAAACGGCAGATAAGCCCTAAATGAAGATTTATGTCACTCCCAAACGTTTGCTTTTGAGCAACTACATGAAGGCATGACAATAAAAATTTAGTTTCATTATGATCATTAGAACATTACAATATCCTTTCATTAATCACTGAATCACTAAGGTTGGATAAACCCTCCAACATCATCATGTCCAACCATTAATCCAACACTGCTAGGTCCATCACTAAACCATGTCCCAAAGCACCATATCCCACACATTTTCTGTCCCAGAGACAGCAACTCCATCACTTCCCTGGTCACGCCTGACCACCCCTTCCTGTCAGTCCTAACAATAGTTTGAGGCTAGGAATTACCCTGGGTTTATTTATTCATTTTTATCTGAGGAAGTGTGAATAAGAAAGACTTCAACATTGGAGAATCACAGTAAACTTGCCCAGTGATATAATTTCTGGAGGAACTGCTGCCATCTTGGAAGGCAGTCCAGAAAAGGGAAGAGCACGAGCTACCCAATCACATAATGGAGAGAAAATTGGTAAAACCAGAAAATACTCATTTCCCCTAAGTGCACAGCCAACTACCATGCTCACTTTGAGAGGATACACAAAACCAAGCCAAGGATACTGCTCTGTCTGGGGAAATAAGAGAACAGGCTAGACCCAGGACGAAAAGCCTGGTTCAAGTTAATGTCCTGCATCCGAAAGGCAGAGTTCCAGCTCCCCAGATGATCCCTTAACTGGTTCAGACATGAGATCATGCTCTCCCTCCTTATAACCCCCCACCTCATTTCAACATCTGCAGGAAGCACGTTCATGGTGCTGCAGACAACAGTCTCTTTGGCTACAGGGCCAGGAGGAGTCCCCAGGCGCCATCTGCCTTCCATGCTGGATGAGGCAAGGATCATGCAGATGGACAAAAATGCAACCACGTCATCAACAACTGCATCCCAACAGCCACGCAGAGTGCAGGCGACGGGCAGGGCTCTCAGCGGGGACAGCAGGGCCAGGGAGCAAGGAGACCTCATACACAAAGCCTGGGATCCCGGGTTCCCACACGGCTCCAACCACCAGCACTGCATATCCCAGCCCTGCCCATGCCAAATGGGAGCTCCTGGCTTGCTGTGTTAATCAGAGTCTCTCAGGATGTGGTAAACACAGGCAGGTACCCGAGCACAGGCCCCAGTGCCATTTGAGGGGCCCAGGGCAGGCAGAGGGACAGCTATCCATGCTCTTCCCAGAGCCAGCAAGACATCTCAAGAGAAAGCAGATGTTTTTAAGTGACTTGAACACTTAATCCCTTACAGTGGATTTAATTCAAATCAGTTAATTATAGCACACCCTCTGGAAGCTCACACTACATTACCCATGTAGTTTGGGTAAAGCACATTAAGAGATTTCTAGATCTAAAAATCATAATGTGGTAGAGAAGCCAAATACAGCACTACCAGGAAATCCTGATTACGCTCATCAAGAGCCATGAAGAAAGTCTTGAAGAATGTTTACTGCAAACATCTGCATCAAATAGAGCTGTGATCCCAACATTATCTTGCTTAACACTTCCCCAAACACACAGTCCATCCCACACAGCCTAGTGGAAAAGTCTTCATGGAATCAGAGAATGTCCTGAGTGGGAAGGAACCCCCAAGGACCATCCAGTCTGACCCCTGGCCCTGCACTGACACCCCAGCAATCCCACCCCACGCATCCCTGAGAGCATTGTCCAAATGTTCCTGAAGCTCTGGCAGCCTTGGGTCTGTGCCTGTTCACTGGGGAGCCTGGGCAGCACCCTAGCACCTTCTGGGGGAAGAACCTTTTCCTGGTACCCAGGAAATCCCTCCTCTGGCCCAGTTTCAGCCATTCCCTGGGTCCTGTCCTTGGTGACAGGGAGCAGAGATTGGAGCTGCCCCTTGGGAGGAGCTGCAGCCCCCGGTGAGTTCTGCCCCCAGCTTCCTCCTCCCCAGGCTGATCATAACTAATTCAGGGCTGCATCACAAGCACATACAAAGTCCTGCTCCTAAGCTGGAGTTGGTGAGCCCTGCCCTTGGCAGATGCAGGGGAAGCAGTGCCTCTAAGCACATCTTCAAGGACACTCTGATATTACCAACACAGATTGTTTTGTTTCCCTGGTGGTATCACACCATCTGTGACTGTGGTATTGCCAGGGTTGACAGCATTCCTGCCTAAAGGAAAAGCACCTCACAGGCAACACCACTAACATGAACTAAGCTGGCCAGACTGTTTAACTGTATATTATAGGTAATCAAAGAAGACATTAACTGCAGAACAGAGGGTTATGTGGAGACCTTTTAGCAGCCTTTCAGGATGTGAAAGGGCCTACAAGGAAGCCAGAGGGGGACTCTGCATCAGGAATTGTAGTGACACGACAAGAGGGAATGGCTTCAAACTGACTGAGGGAAAATTTAGGTTCGACATACAGAAGATACTCTTCCCTCTTAGGGTGGTGGGGCCCTGGCACAGGGTGCCCAGACAAACTGTGGCTGCCCCCTGGATCCCTTCAAGTATCCAAGGCCAGGATGGACAGGGCTTGGAGCAACCTGGGAAAGTATCCCTGCCCAGGGCAGGGGGTGGCACTGGATGGGTATTAAGGTCCCTTCCAACCCAAATCCTTCCATTACCCTCTGATTCTCATTGTTTTATTGGTCAATGTCCCAAGTTTACAAATTAGACAGCAAACAGGCCACAGTTTAGCCTGGCCCTGTCATGGAGAGCCAGCCTTTCCCTTTCTCCAAGTGCCATAAATCTCAGCCTTGTCATGGACAGCCAGCCTTTCCCTAAGTGCCTAAATCTCACTTTCACCCAAAAGTGAACTCTACTTCTGTCAGGACAAGGATGTTTCATTGCTAGGCACAGTTTCAGACACCATGAGTACCAAGCTATCAGTGTATAGCTGGGTCACTCCTTGAGTCAAGAGTCTTCTGTGATCTCAGCTCATACTCACTTGAGGTGACAGACTTAAGTGGAGAAGGGATTATGGTCTTGGAAGACCAGTTGTAACAGAGTAACTCACAAAAAGAAGCTACACACATATACATGGACAGAGATTGTCACAGGAACATTTTCATTCTCAGTACATTCCTACAGATAACTCAGTTGTACAGGATATGACAAAAGATAAGAATAATGAGATTTTCCCCATGCTGAGCACAAGCTTTCTCCAGAGTTAGTATCACCGACTGGAAAAGCTCTGAAAATGAGTAAACACAGCACAATATAAATATCATCACCAGAATACATCCTCACGAGTGTAAGAAAAATCATTAGAGGGAGTTGTTTATATCAAGCTGTCCAATTCTTTTTCAAAAATCAAAGACTCAAACAGTTTTAAAATAATAAGTGTGACTCACCAGCACAGTCATTAACTTTCAATCTATTAGGAGAAGAGTAGAGGTAGAGAATAAGCTAAGTAATGACTCAAGCTTTTTGTATGAATGTCACCCTCCATTTCTATCAAATCAGATTACAGCATTTTATTTGGTTAGATAGATCTTGTGATTGTATAACAGAAATAACAAATACTCTGTTTCTACATGACTTTGCCTAGCATCCTGGAAAATCACTGTAATGTTATTTCTTAATTTAGGGCTTCCTACACAAGAAGGAAGGATTGCCTCTGACTCCATGTAGAGCACTCATCCCTCCACTTCCACCACAAATAGAAAAGTAGATGGTCTGCTGGATGTGCCAAGTAGACCCATGGGCCACAGCCAAAGGGATGAGGGTCAACAAGGACAAGTGCTGAGTCCTGGCCTTGGGTCACCTCAACCCCCTGCAGCTCCAGGCTGAGGGGAAAAGTTGCTGGAAAGCTGGAAGAGGCCTTGAGAGTGTTGGAGACAGAACTTAAAAATGAGCCCAGATATGCCCAGGTCAGCAAAAGGCCAGTGGCCCCAGCCCTGGTGTGGCCACAGGCCCAGGGCAGTGGCTGTGCCCTGTGCTGGCACTGCTGAGGGACCTTGAGTGCTGTGTCCAGTTCTGGGCCCTGATGGCCAGAGAGACCTGGAGGGGCTGGAGTGTGTCCAGGGAAGGGAACAGAGCTGGGGAAGGGGCTGGAGCACCAGGAGCAGCTGAGGGAGCTGGGAAAGGGGCTCAGCCTGGGGAAAAGGAGGCTCAGGGGAAACCTTCTGGTTCTCTATAACTCTGACAGGAGTGGGCAGCCAGGGGGATCAGGCTCTGCTCCCAGGGAACAGGGACAGAATGAGAGTGAATGGCCTCAAGCAGTGAGGCTGGACATAAGAGGAACTTCTTCGTGGGAAATGTTGTCAGACATTGGAACAGACTGAGTCTCCATCCCTGGAGGTGTCCAAGGATGTGCTCTGGGCTGGTGACAAGGTGGGGATTGGTCACAGGCCTTTTCCAACCCCAATGATTCCATAGTTCTATGACTGCTTTCCCCATGCCTTGCTAAGAAAGCATGGGTGGGAGGAAGGATTCTGAGCAGAAGGGCAAAAAGTTCAATCTTTATGCCGCACTTTTGGAGGACACTGCAGGGTGAAGCTTGTCAAGGAAGCTGACACAGCATAGCTAGACAGAAGATTTTTAGATTTGACTTCCTGCTATAGCGGAGGTAATAGACAAAAAGATAGTGAATCTTTTTTTAAAGATGACTTGTCGGCCTAGAAGCAATTACTGAAAGTATAGGTGACACAGCAACAGTGGAAGGAGGGCTGTAAACAGTCTGGCAGGGCTTAAACTCTGGAGAAGTCCCAACAATCACCACCAGTGTAAAGTTTTACCTTTTCTAGCACTGAAGGCTACTCTAGAGGCCAAAAGTGAGGAAGAGAGGAGTTACAAAATTATCAGGCCACAGACACACTCCACGTTACAGGAGGCAAGGCTTGGTGAGTCAGCGGCATCAGACATGGTCCTTTAATAAACTTGAATTAGGCTGGATTCAAAACATCCTCCCTATCTTACATTCTGGAAGGAATGGCCTCCCTAACAGGAATATTCCAGAGGCTGGAATAATCTCTGCCTGAATACCCACACCTGTGTCACGTTGGCTATGGAAGTTCCCTGGACTGAAAACCCAGACAAGTGCTGTAGTTTCCCCACAGACAGCATCTGCAGGTCGGAGGGAGAGGCAACTGATTCAGGGCACAATGGTTTATGTTACAATTATCCTGCTTACGCAAAGGAGACTTAACAAGAACCACTCACAGCAACAGCCTGTGAGGTTATGAGAAAAACCCATGTCACCATATGTGAACTCACTATATGGCTAACTCACGGAAGGATTTCAAAGTGGAACTGAGTAAATTCAAAGTAAGGAGCTCATTTATTCAAGGAACGAAAGACCTCCTTGAGTTAATACCTTTAAATAACTGCTCTTTAATATCATATTTCACTTCAATTGAAATTGCACTGAAAATAAAAAACAGCCTTGAGAGGAAACAACAAACTCAGCTGAGAGATGCCAAGAATACTCTTTAAAAATGGCAACAATGACTATCCCTTGCTACAGAAATCAAAGCCACAAGGCAGAGAGTTTAGATGTCAGAGTCTCAAAACTGGTCAAAAAACCTCAGGCAGCTGACCAGTAATCCCCACTGCGTGGGTCAGGCTTATGTGGGAAGCAGCTCACTTGTTTTCCAGCAAGAAAGCCAAGAAACAAAGAGGAACGTAAAAAATCTGATGGAAGTTCCATGAAAAAGAATTATTAGGATATAGATCTAAAACAATTAGAATGCATTACTCAAGTCCACCTATTATTTGTGTCATTTCAAGATCATCTCTGCAGATAATTTACTATGGGCACAGTGCAATTAGGAAAAGCAGATGGAAAGATGCCCAACATTTCTATACCGTAGGAATTTGGAACCTAGTTATTCTACAAACAAACTTGCCATCATATAATCCTGGAATGATGTGGGCTGGAAGGGACCTTGAAGCTCATCCAGTGCCACTCCTTGCCATGGGCAGGGACACCTCCCACTATCCCAGGTTGCTTCAAGCCCCATCCAACCTGGCCTTGGACACTTTCAGGGATGTTTGACAGTTATTTGTTTAAGGGTATTTTCACTTTTGGAAGCCCAGCTTAAGGCTCACTTTTGAATTTTGAGATATTTGGTGCCCCAAGTACCCAGAGCCAGGCTCTCTGAAATGGAAAAACTCATTGCCAGTGGCAGCTTCCAAAGTCTTGCCAGGAATGCAAACACTTAAGCAGGAACTCCTAAAATTAAATGATAGACATCTCAACTGCAACACCTGACTGGGCAGAGCTTTTTGTTTACTATATTCCTTTAAAGCTCATGTGAAGGGGGGAAAGGAAGGAAAAATCTCTCCTGCATTTCTTTCTTACCTGGAGCATTGGCAAAACTTTCCACTTGCCCTGCTGCGCTGTGGTCAAGAGCTGCTTCCTGCCAAAACCTCAGAATCCCCCTTCCAGAAGCCTCACTAGTACTGTGGAAAGAACTGTTGCTGCAGGATTTAGAGCTCTAGAATCAGCCTCCAAAAATCTCATTCCAAATCCACTCCTGTCCCTTGGGGACAGCACCAAGCTCAGCCAACTTCTAAGTATTTCTGGGCCAACGTCTTTTAAAGATTCTATTAAAATCATGAGGGTTTGGTTCTTACGTATCTTTAACTTATCCACACCTTCATTCCCCTTTTTTTGCTTCCCTGCTGTAAAGCAGGAATGGTTTAAAAACAAAACCTCTAGGGAAAACATTAGAATAAGCTTTTATTTAAGTGTTTATGGGGTTTTGGGGGAAGAATCCAATATGCAAAAGTGCCTGATGCACTCAGGCTTCAACTGCAGCTGACAGTCCTGCACTACAGTTATGCAGCGGTTTCATACAAAAACCCAACAAAAACAGCTAAAAATGGAATGAGCTGGTAAAATTTAACAGCTAGCTTCTGGTTAGATAATGCATGTAAAACAAATTTAGCTGAACTAAGGTCAGTATTTCCTTTGAGTATCTTTTTCATTCTTTTTCAGTTCAATTGGTATCAGTTTTAGGGATTTCCTGGCATTTTGGCACAGGCTGTAACCCCAGCCAGGCTGCTGGCACTGCCAGGCTGGAGGAAGGGCTGCACGCACAAGGTATGTTTTGTCATCTCCCACTCGTCATGTCTGCACAATGTGACTCAACTTTCTGGTTTTGGGCTCCTCACTCCAAACATGAGCTCTGGTCACCGTCTGCAACCAAGGGGACAATTGTGCAGCACTTCCTTTGGTCTCTACGGTCATAGCACTTAAGGCATGACAAAGCTGGAGTGACTCAAGGAAATCTGTCTGGACTTTCTAGTAAAAGTAGTCATGAACAAACTTCTGATGCTGACATTCTTCAGCCTCTTTAAATGCTGAGAGTAAAATTTATATGGAAATATTTCATGGGTATTGACAAGCGGGAGCGTGAGTAAGTAACATAAATATATGTTTTACACACAGACACAAAGTCAAACATAGACGTGTCCAACACATATTATATTTCTGAAATGAGAGATTAAGTACTTCCACAACAATGATCTTTGTCTTGTATCCAACCCTTAGCTGCTGAGCAAAGCCAGACCTGGAGCAAGCCCACCTGGCTCCACACTGCCAAGCCTCTGGCCAAGCAGACCTTCAGCCCTGGATCTGAGCTGTTCAACAGAATGTCAGACTGGTCTGGGTTGGGATGGGCCTTAAAGGAGGGAAATGACACCTTGGGTTTTAGCTTTTGTATTTTTCAGATTCTCTGCTGCTTGTAACTCTGAAACTTCATATTAGGTGTCAGTAAGTTCTCTTCACAGGGTAATTAGACAAAATAATCCCTTTCCAGCTTGAGAATCAAGGACAACCTGTATCCAAAAAGCACAGACAATGGCTAAGAGAAGGGGGCAAGCCAGGGGGCTGAGACTTCATGGCCTGGGGCTGTGGTTGGACAATTGAGCCCAATATGCAGATGAACCAAAACTTACAAAAGTGTAAAAACTCGTGACCAGGATCCATCTTGGATTTGATTTGGGTGTAGCCCTAGCTGGTGTACCTTGCACTGCCCAAGGTGTATCCTTTCAATAAATACCTATTTCATTCCTTTTGCTCTGCCTAATCTCTGTTCCAGGTCAGCCTTTCCAGACATCACCATCTCATCCCACAGGGAAGCCACTTGCTATCCCAGGTTGCTCCAAGCCCCATCCATGCTGGTCTTGGACATTCCCAGCCACAACCTCTCAGGAGCAAGCAAAGCTGCCAGCTTTGTGTTTGAAGGCAAGCTAATTTGGCAAAGCGTATGCACAGGGGTTTTAATTTTCTCCACAAGACTTGGCTGGGCTCTCCTCCACCCTGCTGTCCTGCTGGAGAAGGCAAGCAGTGGCACGTTCCTGCTCGGAGACCATACTGGGAGGCTGTGCCTCACTGCCCCTGCCTGAGTCCTTCCTCTTCCTGTGCCATGGCTCTCACAACTTCCCCAAGTTCTCTGTCCCCTGGGCAGCTCTGCCAGCCCTGTCCTGTCAACAAGGCCCTGCTCCTGCTCTTTTCCAAGGGCTTCAGTTTTCTGCCCCACAATTTCAGACGGATTCAGAGTGCCAACAGTGAAAACACCAAGCTGTGGCAATGAGCTACAGTGCCACCCCTGTAATTTAGGAAGAAAGCTTTGCATTAGGTGCCACTCCATTTTTAGATAACTCTTACCCACACAGACACACAGTCAAGCCCTGAGAGAATGAAAGGAAGGACTGAAGCCACTACAAATGAATGCCTAACATTCCAACCAAGGCTTTGGAGATAAAACTGAAAATAACATTTTTATACAATTCTTGGAAAATTTTCCCAATCATAAGCAAAAAAAAAAAAAAAATCTCTTTACTTTTATGTGATTCTAGCAGAACGAGGAAGTTAATTCCATCAGTGGTTACACAAAGCAGAAAAAATCCACAGAAGTAACAATACCCATAAAAATACAGCAACTTAAACATGGCCTTCAGGAGTGTGATACACTAACTCAGTCACTAAGGAGCCACAAACAATGACTACAAAAGTAAAAGGACAGCAATCAAAGGGAGGAAGAAACCCCAGATTTACATATCCCCTTGTTAAAAGAGCTTTGCAAAATCTGGGACACAAGGGGGACTTTCATACTCCTCTCTGAGGCACAGAGGATTGGTTCAGGAAACTTAAATGAAATATGACTACTCCCTTACCAAACTACCTAAACTTCTAATTTAACTATTTCTTAAGACAGAGGGCTTACTACCTCCCTTGCCAACTCAAACGCTCTCTCAGCATATTAAACACCCATGGATGTGTTGGCTCTGTGGTGAAAGGGAAATGACTGACACGTTACTGGGCAGAGATTACATAGTGCAGGTGCTCAAGCACCTTTCAAGACTTTTTATAAAGAAAATGTCAATTTGTCAAAGCACGAAGTTGTCAGAAGAGAACTACATCGGTTTAAACAAAACTCTTTGGGGGAGAGTTTAACCTCACTTATACTCAAACAGCACTTGAATGAAAACAGCCACTAAGTGGCCAGGGGGAAAGGCCACTCTTAGCTGGGGCAGAACAATCTTGCCCTGCCCACACCATTCCTTTCAGATGGTGATTTTGATTCAGATTTGACTTAATGCCTCAGAAGAAGCTATTTCATTTCACAGAATCATAGAAGGTTTGAAGTGATCTTAAAGCCCTGTGTCATGGGCAGGGACATCTTCCACTATCCTAGGTGGCTCCAAGCTCTGTTCAACCTGGCCTTGGACACTCCCAGGGATGGGGCAGCCACAGCNTTTTTTTTTTTTTTTTTTTTTTTTTTTTTAATTTAACCTGCATTCTCCAGGCCACAGGGGAGTTGAAGAGCTCACTGAATAGCACAGTGCATTAATGAATTTGGGATTCTTGGAAAAAGGAATTTAAATATAAAAAGAAAAATAACACTTGGAAGCATGTCCCAGCTGAATGTAATCACTCACCAAGAAAGCCTGTGTGGACATGTGCTATTCCAAATGCAAAATGCCAGAGAAATGCAAGATGTTGGCAGGCTTTGCTATTAGAAAAGAACTAGTTCTCATTACCATCAGCACAGGCTTCAGAGCAGCTCCCTACGGCAACCTTACAGTGCCTGGGAAAAGCAGGGAGTTGAGAGTATCATCACTGAAACAAACACACACCCATAAAATACTCTGGATTTAGGGAAAGCCAGGACATGCTTCCCAGCACCCTCCTCTTAGAGGCTGTACAAGTTCCTGTTCCCATTTGTGCCAGGTTTTTCACCAGCACTGTCCTTCAGTCACAGCTGTAGGGCTTTGGTTACACGGGGAAAACTACTTTTTCTTCACAATACAAGTCCAAAAACACCAGGTTTGAGAAAATTACAGGGTCTTGCCTTCATCAGGAGATAAAGGAGTGTTACACTTAGTGCTATGGTTAGAAACTCATTATCCATTCAGCTTGGATTAAGGAGGAAAAGGATTCAAACAGAACAGCAGCACATGAATGGTTAGTTCTGTACTTTATAGAAATTTTCTAGGACAAGAGATGGCCACTGTTGCAATGTTCACTTAAACACACACCCATACTGATCAAATTAAAGAACAGATATGCCTCAAAAATCCTTTAAAATTCTCCATTATAAGGTAGTTTTAAAAAACAAAACAAAAGAGGACCCAACCAGAAAGTTTCTATTTAGTCACATTCCACAGGTCTACAATTATCTTCTCCCCAAAATGTAGCTTTATGTTGTTTCTTCCAGGACTGCCAGATCAGGCAGCAGCTGCTGGCTTTGCATAGAGCTCCAGTTTTGCATGTGAGGTCCAAAGGCACAGTTTTTGGGATGGAGCATGCAAAGTGATAGTGCATGCCACAGCCAGCACTGCTGCCTGTTCTGTGCAATCATCCATAGGTGCTGTTTGCTTTCCCCTGAAATGGGGCAGAATGAAACCTCTGCTTGAGGGCATTTATTTTTAGCATCCACTTGACAGTATAGTAAGTTAAATGCATGAGAAACACAGTTTTAGTAATTAAACCCTATTTATAAACTTTACCCTTGAGAAACAGACATGGTAATGGCGGAGGGGGTGGTGGCAGGAAGCACCATCAAATCAAAAGTAACTTCACACCAAACCTGTAAGGCCAAATCTTTCTCTTTAATGGTCTGGCCAATGCCATGGAGCAGATGAGAGGAGACAGTCTGAAAACGTGCATCCAATTCTTACTCCATCAGCTCCATCTGTCCCAACATTCCACTTATCAGTCCTGTCCTTCAAGTATGTTTAATAAAATGCAATCCCTTGGGAGCTGGGACTGCCGCCTACTGCAAGAAATACACATTTGTAAAGATTATTATAAGATCTCTGTGTGTGCATAAATATGAACCTTTATAATCCCAGTAAATATAAAAGGATAATTTATTATAGAAGTGCACATTCCTACACATCTTGGCAAAGGATATGAGCACCGATAATACTGGTAGAAAAAGAAATTAGAGTCTTACTGATTTATGCTGAAATCATTCTAAGGAAAATACCAGATGAGTATCAAAGATGAGTCAGTTCAACAGCTTTACTATCAGATAATCACAAAAAAACACAGATGTGACTGACATCTCAAATGGTTGAGAACTTGTGTATATGGAAGCTTTTGACCCTGTATTTTGTGTCTCCTTCCTAAACTTGCATATTTAGAGAAGCTGGAAAGATGGAAAGACAAAGATTTTTGTTTGCAGGCTTAGCTGTATTTTGAAAAATACACTTTCAGCATCCTAAGATGAAGTAATGTTGTTTTCAGGAGCAAAAGCAGTTCTGTATCCTTCTCTCCAAATTACCCAGTACTACCACTCATCTGGAAGGAGATTAAACATCACAATTAAAGAGGGCTTGCCAGGAGAGCTGTGCAGCCTGGACAGCAGCCCAGTGCTCAGAAACACCACAGGCACCACTCACTCCAGCTCCAACATCAGCCCCAGAGACTCTGCCTCTTACACAGAAAAAAAGGGCACTCTCAGCACATCATCTCTGTACTCTGAGGATATCTGTTTGGAATCACATGGACTTTATCATGGAAGCACCAGTTTTTCCTCCAGAGATCACCTAAAGAGTCGGGGACACTCCCACACTGACTCCTACTCCAGCTGCTTGTCAGTCCAGATCCCAAAAACATCCTTCCCTACATGTGCTGAGAGCCTTGGAATTACCAGGATGCAGCAAAAGTGTGAGTTGAGATGGAAGTGTCATCCCCACAACGCACTCTCTGGGAAAGGAAAACATTCTGGGAGAAAAGCTGCAGTGTCTGGCTAGGCTGTCAGCTGAGACAGGACCGGCACAGGCTGAGGAAGCACCACTGCTGATAGCCCATAATGAACCTTTGAGAAAATGAATCAAATCTGTACATCTATCAATATATGGCTGATATTTTCCCCTCACCAACACTGTGGGCTTATTTGTTACAGGAACTGTGTCATTCTATATAATGCTGCAGAAACCCAGAGTGATAGAAGGGACTTTAAAGCTCATCCAGTTCCACCCTTGCCATGGGCAGGGACACCTTCCAACAGCCCAGGTTGCTCCAAGCACCATCCAACCTGGCCTTGGACACCTCCACAATGCGTTCAAGCTGGAGAACTAATTCATATTTCTAAAAAAGTCCATGAATTCTCACTTGCAGTATCACCACAATATTTTTCATTGGGGTAAAATTTAAATGTTCACAAGTTTCTTTTGCTTTCCCCATAATCTGTTTAAAAAATAAAAGAAAATATTGGAAGCTTTTGGTGCTTAGTTTGGTCCTGCTTTGGGGACCACTTTCTCCTGTCCTAAAGCCCACCTCCCATCCCTGCCTCATAGACTGAGTAACTCTGCCCCAGACATTGACACACAGGCTACTGGAAATTGGCACAGTCAGGAAATTTGGGTCATCTCTCTGAGGTAAACAGTAAATGAAAACCCTCAGGAAAGTCTGAATACCAAGGTGGTGAGGGGCTACTTTTTTTCCTCTTTTTAGAAAAGGAAGAATTCTTTTGAAAGTATTCTGTTACTACATCACATTATTATAACCTAGGGCAGAGATGAGGTAATTTCCATTACCAAGGCAGGTTCTGGGATTTGTTTTTCAGACTACTGAGAAAGACACAGTTTTATCACAGTGCCACAGCAAACCCAGACAAGAGTTCATCACCTCACAGCAAGATCCTGCTGCCCCTGGTCATCAAATCAAAGACAAATTCTTCCACAAATTACGTGGAGCTTCTATTTAGAAAGAGACAAATGAAATAAAGCCAGACTAGCTCCATACTCCGTTTAAAAGGGTGTCTCGTGAGTGGCCCCCAGGCTTTAACTGGAAGCTGAATCCCTAGCTGAACCAGACCTGTAGGGAAGGACCTGCTTTTATTGCTTAAATCATGTCCAGACTGTAAGACATCAATATTTTTGACACGTACTTGCCCATCAATGTCAACTAAACAATTAGTTGAGTTTTGCTCCATCAAGGAAAGCCACTCTCGTTCCTCAGATACAGAAGATAGGGAGACTGCTCCACAGCAGTGTTCTGTGTCAGGTAAAAAGTAATTTGGAATTTAATCTCTCAACTCCACATTCACCACAGGCCATACCATACTCTGAGGTTTTACCTCTTGAGCTAGAAATTTTCCATGGAAAACTAAGTTTTTCTCATATTTTGTAGTCAGTTTTTATATACTTGAAATTCTGGGAAAAAAGGGGGAGACACCTCCTTCTCTGGATGCTACTTGCTGCTATCCCTGGTATTTTCCAACCCAAGCCGTTCTTAACTTCATGTGAATTGAATTCACAGTTCCCAAGTCTCCAGTTCCACTGCCAGCGCTGTCCTGTTCCAACCTACAGGGAAGTCACCGAGGTTGCCACATCCCTGAAAACTGCACATCAATTCAAACACTCCAACAGAGCCATTCCCATTATTGCTGCAGCAATGTGCTTCCAGAAGGTCATTTCTGCATTGCACTGGGTTCAGCCCTTGGCACTGTCAGGAAGAACTGAGGTTATCCAAAGTGTCAGTGAAGTTTTCTCAATGGCTTTGCAGGAATACCTCTGAGGGAAATACTCAATGTTCACCCCATGCTCGTGATTTTTCCCCTTTGTAGGATGAAAATTCATGAACTGAAGGGAAAAACTATGGCAAAACCTGAAATATTTCCCACTCTAGCTGGTTTAGACCAACTGGCAAAAGTAACCAATTCGAAGTGCCATGAAAATTACACTCATTATAACAATGTCCAGTGAAACATAGTCAAGTTAAGATGAAATCAATTATGCAACCCTAGTGATGCAGCAGCATTGGATAACTGTTCTTTCTTCTCTTTTTTTTTCTTTTGGCTTTTTTTCTTTTTTTTAAGAAAAACAAGTCATAAACAGCACTTGGTGCCAAGAGTCAGACTGGTGTTTTTCCAGTGCAGATTGACTGGCCATGCAAGAAGAGATTAATTTATGTGATTCAAGCATAAATCAATATTTGCATTTCTCTTTTGTTATGGATCCCTGCCATAGGGGAATAAAAGAGTGCAGAAAGGTGGACAGGGCCAACGTGAAGATTTGGGGAGACAACAGTGCTAGAAGAGTATTTATCTCTACTCCATATATTGAAAACCTCTCACTAACAAAAAGAAAATAAAATAAGCCCATCAATTTTAGATTCATGCTTTCTGCCTGAAATCCTTAGCAGGCTGAACAACTCTTGGTAACCACAAAACAGAGGATCCCATGCATCAACAGCTTCACGTGCATCTCACCCTACTGAAGCGCAGAACAGCATCGTCTGCCAGGAACATCCACTGCAGTTACAAATCCTACCCACACCACTGCTCCTCCCTCGGGCTTGGAGGTTTTACCAGCAGTTTGCATCCCATCATCCACACGGGAAATTCCACGCTCAGCAGTTCAGGCAGCCGAAGGGATTTTCGCCAAAGCGATGACACAAGGTGCCTGTGGACAAGCTCTGGGCAGGGGTCACGCAGCCCCAGCAGCTCCAGCTCCCCAGGAAAGGGGACAAGCCCCAGTGCAAACCCTGAGCTGCTGGGGGGAACACGACCACCAGCACAGGAACTGGTCCCACCACTGGTGCAGCAGGACTGGCCAGAGGCCGGACAGAGCAAATCACCCTGCACCTGTAAGTGTGGGAGCCTGGTCCCACAGAAACCCAGGGAACCCCATGAAAACCAGGGTGTTTCAGGCTGGACGGGGCTTGGAGCAACCTGCGATAGTGGAAGGTATCCCGACGCATGGCAGTGGGTGGGACTGGATGGGCTCTAGAGTCTTTTCCAACCCAAACCATTCTGTGATTTTGGTCCGTGATCACACCAACATAAGTGAACAGAAACCTGCTAAAGGCCGTGACCAGGAACTCTGACAGGTATTTCTCTCTCATCAGACCCAAGAGAAACGCTGCTTGCGCAGGCATTTTGCGAAATGTTCCCTCTGCAGCCGCCCTGCCGCACTTCCCCACAGCTCGCACGGCCGGCTTCACCGCCGGTGCCCGTGCCCGTGCCAGTGCCAGCCGCGGGGACAGGGGCCGGGCACGCACCGCCACCCCAGCTGGGGATGGAGCTGCGGGATCCGTGCAGGGAACCCGCGGTCCCGCTCCCACCCCGCTCTCCCCGCGCTGCCTCCCCCGTACCTCTCGGAGCCCTCGCCGCGGAGCGAGCGGGGCGGGCGCAGCCGGGGGTGCCTGCGCAGGGACTGCTCCCCGCGGGGGCTCCGCCGGCCCCGGGCTGGACCGTCCTGTCCNGGCCCCGGTGACCCCCGCTCCCACCCGCGCTTACGGCTGCCGGGCTCCGCCGGGCGCGTCCCGCTCCCGCTCCCGCTGCGGGTGACTCCGCGCTCCGGGCGGGGAGGGGCCCGCGCCGCCGCCGCCTCTTAAGGAGGATCCAGGCGCCGGCCGGCGCTCTAAGGGACAGTAGTGAGGGGTACAGGAGGTGTAAGAGGGACAGGGGACATGAGGGGGACAGCGGCTGTGTGCAGGGACAGCGGCGGGGCCGCGGCGGCTCCGTCGCTCCGGGCGCTGCGGGGACCGGGCTGAGGGCACGGAGGAGCCCCGGGCGCTGCCGTGGGAAGAGGGGCTGGCGGGCAGCGCTTGACCGGAGCCGGAGCGAGCGACTGATGTGACAGAAAATATTAATCAAATAAATAGAATTTGCATTAAAATATCTCTTGCTTTAAACACCCCTTGCTGTCGCGGCGGCGGTGGGTGGTACTGTGGAATGTGCCTTCTTCAAGGTGTTTAATTCAGCAGGTGTGACCACAAAAACACTTTAATTCTCTGCAACTGCCTCGTGAATATTTACACTTTAACTCAGAGACTCTTGCTTTTGAAAGGATGGGTGTTGAAACAGCGGACTGTACCCTGTGAACCTCAAAAAGGTCCACCAAGGTGTTGCTTCATCACTGCGTCCCCTTTACACGTCCATCTAAAAAGTGGAATTTTAAGTCATTATTAATTCTATCACTTTCCCCTTTCGTGATGATTAAAAAAGACCTTAGAATTCCTTTCCATTCATATGCATTTTTTCTGTTTTGCTTTAATAGTTTTAAAATTGAAGTGTTTTGAAATACACTGAAATTGGAAAAATTATTTCTAAATTGTATTGTATTATTTGCCGCATTGCTTCCTGCCAAACAGGGAGTGGCCTTAAGCTGAAGGAGGGCAGGTTTAGATTAAGAATTGTTCCCTGTGAGGGTGGTGAGGCCCTGGCACAGGTTGCCCAGAGAAACTGTGGCTGCCCCTGGATCCCTGGCAGTGTCCAAGGTCAGGTTGGACAGGGCTTGAAGAAATCTGGGGTTGTAGAATGAGTCCCTGCCCATGGCAGGGGGTGGCACTTTAGGGTCCCTTCCAACCCAAACTATTCCATGAGTCTATGATCCTTTGATTAACACCCAAAAAAGTATTTCCCAGCTGAGCTTTTGGAGTTCAGAAGGAGTCAATGAGAGAGCCTGACAGCTCAAACCTCAGCTGCTTCTTGCCCATAACCTGCACTCTTAATATGACACCACTCAAAGATGCCAGTTCTCCAGACACACCAAAAGACGAGACTGAGTTTCACTTCAACATTGACGTCAAGCTCTTTCCAAAGACCCATTTTTACACTGGGGCTTTGCACAAACTCAGTGCCTAAATTGGAACTCGCTTCTTTGAAAAATGCGGTCATAAAAAAAGCAAAGATAAAGGGTGGAAGAAAAGGCTTAAATGACTCAACCAAGACCTCCTCAAAGTGCAGCAAACCAAAGGATACTATTCTACAAATGAGGGGCACAGAGGTGGCACTTGCATTGTATTAACAAAGTTAAGTGTACGGCAAAGCAGTAGCCACAATTAAAGGACAGCAAGCCACTCCTCTGCACAAGGCAAGCCAGAAACCTCACTTTCTCCATTGTATTGCTGGTCCCCTGCTGCGATGCAGTGAGGGGCTGAGCCTCTCTGGCCACCACTGATGACTTAGTGGTCTGTCTCATTTGTGAGGGAAAAAAAGCAGGGTAGGGAAGAGCTGCCCTGTACGTGCTGTCACAAAGAAGGGCAAGTATATGTTTAGAAAGCCAGTCAAGGACTGCCAGCTCAGAAAGCGCCTGTTTGATGTGGCAGCCTCTTCCTCCACATCCTCAATGTGCCATTTGAGGGAACATTAACCAGAAAAATGCAGCGAATCCACGATGGTGCCATTATTTGGGTTCTTTTGTTTTCCACGTCAACCACTGTCTGAAGACCACCTCGTCTCTTGGTAGGAAAGGACTCTGAAATGTGTCAGAGAGCTCAGTATTGGTCTGGAGACATGCAGAGATGACAAAAGCATGAATAAAATTGTTCTCATTGAGTTAGTTATCCTTTCCCCTTTGACTAGGGATTGACCAGCAAGGCTGAGGGTCTGACCCCCTTGTCTGTGCTCTAAATCCTCCCAATGTACTTATTTGAAGTACCCAGGAGATGCCCTGCTGAGCCTGAGAGAAGCAGAGTTCCCAGCGCTCAGAGGTGACCATGACTGCCCAGGGCAGGTATGAGCCACATTCCTGGGGGTTGTCCTGCTCCACCTTCTCCCTGGCACAGCCCTGCTCCAGCCACAGACTTGTGTGGAGCCACGTGCTGCTCACAGGTCTGATCAGCTGCCCCTGAACTCTGCCAAGGAGAGGGCATCTGCAAACCCAGGGTTTATCTCTGACTCTCTTTCTCAGCATTTTAAATCTCTCCAAAGCACGATTCCCAGAGGACGACTCTGGTTATAATTTTTGTGGTTTTATAGATAGCAAATGCTGGAATAAACACAACCCCCAGCAAACAGGGGAACTCCAGTATTTCCATTAGAACTCCCAGAGTTTGTTCTGATTATCAAAACACCGATTTCTCCCTGGTCAGGGAAACAACTCAGACTCCTAAGGAGCTGATAAGGAGCTGAGTAATTAAATGTCAAAAATTCCTCTTCCCTTCTTGTTGACGCAAGAAGAAATAAAAAGCTTTTTTTATACATTGTGACTGTTCTTGTTACTTTATGTAATTATTTTTTGTCTTAATCCTGTTTCTTCAAGAAAATTTTGGGTAAGGTTTCATGATTTATTTTTCTTCCCTGTGACAAAGGAAGTTTAGCAGCTGCCTTCCCCCATCCCTCATTCTTCTCCACACACTGCAGGTCCTGTGTTGTGGGGTGCCTCACCAACTAACCTTGGAATGGGTTAAGAAACCTCTTTCCTTTGTCTTTTATGTGAAGTTCATTTTTTTTCTAGTTTCAGGCTATTTCAGCCCACTCAGAGCTGCCTGCTGCAGTGTCCCTTACCCCACCTGCCGTGTGCATGTCCAGAGCTGCCAGAGTCCCCAGACTTTGCACTGCCTCCTTGGCTTCCCTCCCTTCCTGCGGCTGCTCTGCAGTGGAAACAAGCCCTGGACTGCGGCGAGGCAATGACAGGATGTGGAAAAGGGCCTTGAGAGGCACCGAGCACACAGAGGTCTCTCCTGAAGCAGAACTTTAAGGGAAGCCATGCCAAATTACAGGGGGCCTCTTAGTGTGTCCTCAAGGGCATAGCTTCAGATAAACCATGGAAAAGGGAGAGTGGGAATAGCAGGACAAACACGCAATTAAGTAAACAAAAAGGGGTATTTTGTCAGATGCTTCACAGAAACCCACTATTTTCTTCCAGACATTTCACCATGTATCAGAGAAAAATCACTCTTTGATCAGGCTCACAGACATGAGGTGTTCCATGGAAGGCTGACATTTTCTCTTGTCAAGATAAAATATCTCTCCTTCTGTGGTGAAAATCATTATCTATAGCACCATGAGGTGGGAGGGGGACAACTGTAAACTTGCTATTAAGATTTCTCTGAGTGCAAAATAGCCATTTGCTTATCCATGGCATATCCTGACATGGTTTAGCTGGGGCTCTGCCTAAAGCAGGATTTTCAAGCTGGTGCCTCCTATCATTGACATCTGGCAGAGTAAATGCATTTCTTTTTTCCACTTTACTCCTTAAGACAATTTGTCAGATATATCAGGGCTGCAGAAAAATGGCTTTTCCTCCAAGCCAATTTGCCTCTGCCCTTACTACTCCATTCCCACACGGAAATATTTCCCCTATGACATAAACAATAAGTAATAATTCTGGAGGACTTTCCACTGCTAATGAGAAAACTTTGCACCAGAATAGACTTCTGAAGGGAGTTCTCAATCAGCTGTCTGATTCCTTGATATTCCTCTCCTTCTTTCTCTCCCTGCTTCCACCTACAATGTGGTTTTCTGGGGCTCTGTCACCCATGGCACTTACGGAAACA
Source organism: Buphagus erythrorhynchus (assembly GCA_013400855.1). Classification (NCBI taxonomy): domain Eukaryota; kingdom Metazoa; phylum Chordata; class Aves; order Passeriformes; family Sturnidae; genus Buphagus; species Buphagus erythrorhynchus. Next base: position 5,287 of record VZTT01026548.1, on the reverse strand, counting down.
AACATAAAGGGCTAAAATAACAGCAGGTTTCAGTCACAATCCTGTGATCCTGAAATATCCCCTGAGTGCTTGAAGTGCAGTATGTCGAGGGAGACCTTCATATTAAGGGAGAAGTCAGTCCCTGTAATTGCCTGCTATTGTATCTATGGTGTCTGGCCTCACAAAATAATAGGATCACAGGAGAACTGGCTGGAAGGGACCTCAGGATGCTCCTATCCAACCTCCAGCTCAAAGCAGAGGCAGCTTTGGGGTCAGACCACATTGCCCAGGGCTTGGTATTTCCAGCTTTCCTAGACAGGAAACTGGATTTTCAAGTGGCTTTGACTTGTGACTTTTCAACGAATTAGAACAATTTTATACCAAGACTGATCCTATTTATACCAGGACATTTTAAATGAGATGAGTACAGGATCAAATATTCTATTAAATTATTTCCAGGAGTATCACTTACCTTATGGATGTAAATAAAATTGCCTCAGTCTAAACAAAAAACACTCACTAAAAGAAGCAACAGACAAAAAATCCCAGATATTTTAAGAGCATGAATAGCATGAAGCTCATTATTCTGAAGATCTGTTGTCCTCACTGTCATTTCCCACCTGCCTTTTTGCCCAGTATCTTGTTGATAACTGCACCCAGCAGTTTCCACTTGATTTCCCTTTGAAAAAATCATGTGGTTATCACATATTTATAGATATAATTTAATGTTCCCTGGGAAGAATTGAGGACTCACAGGTCCAGAAGTCTCAGTTCTGTCCTATAACCATTATTAGAGAAATAGTTAGTGCAAACAAAAAGCTACAAGAAATAGAATTCAGTTTGAAATTTAAACTAAAAATCAGTAACTAATGAAGACCTTGTGATCAATACATAAATCAAAAGAAATTAAATCAACCCCACTCCTAAAAAGTGCAAAGAACTCCCCCACGTATCACAAGAAAACTGAGAGGAACACAGAGACTAAATTGGAGATATACTTTTGAGGGGATATATTTTCATTAAATAGCTGAAGGTGTTTGGACAACCTTGTTTGCCCTTTTGAGAGTAATGGCACCATCAACATTCACTTCACACTCTGTTATTAACATCATGGGTCGCTGGTTTTATGGTTCATTCAGGTTCTTCAAAGACAACACTTCACTTAAAGGGTAACTTGCTCATTTCCTCTCTCAAATGAGGCCATTTCTGTTCTAATGCCTTCTTTTTTTTTCCATGCAGCCATTACTCTTCTGTTTCTCTGTTGACTAAAATCAATGTGAGCTCTGCTGTGACCATAAGAGACTAGGTTCCACATCAGAAATTATAACGGAAATCCAGGAGCAGTACAAATCTCCAGGTGTGACAGACCAACAAGAAGCTCTGGAGAAACGTGTTTGCTGAGTTTTTGTCAATCTTCTGTTGACAAACACTGCCTTAATATCTTTGGGTTATTTTGTCCTCATTCTCCTGACTGTTACTTTGTTTGTCTCACACCCATAAACTAAGTTAGACATGAAAACCTCACATCAAAGACTGATATGAGACACTACATCAGGCAGAGGGCTGTGTTTATTTTAAATATGTCCTAATATTCAGGAAACTTCCCAGTTACCATCAAAGTTTTTGGCTATCAGGAAATCTTATTCCCTAATCTATTATATTGTTATGACAAAGGCAAAGCACATAAAAACATTCCCTAACCACAAAGAAACACTCTGTAAAACAAGTTAAACTCAAATAAGACAATTTTTTAACCAGTAGGAGTTACGGACCCTCAGTCCTTTTCCATCAGAGGAAAAAAAGATATTTTTGTGTGCTGAGGCCGAATTTGAATTTTTAAAATACTTCTAGAGCAGCAGAACCTCAATGTACTGATTCAGCCTGGTACCAAGCATCAAATAATCAAAAATAAGTCTTATATGGAACAATCTCCCAACCTGCTGTTTTGGGAAGAATTGAGTCCAAATTTGCAGAATACACAGAAATGTGAACAATTTTTTACATCTGCAGAATGAAGAAATTGTATTTTTTTTTCCAGCTTGGTTTTTGTTTGATGCTGAGGAATAGATCAGCTGGAGGTTAAACATGTTTGCCTTAATATACAAATAAAAACCAGGAAATCAGGAGCCAGCTGTTTCTCAGGTATTGTACAGATTTGCACATCTCTCCCTGAGAAACTATGAAATCTTTTCTCTCTGTCTTATAAATGGTCAAAGGTACTCTGGATTAAGAGCAAACCTAAAGATTTCTCACTGAAAGCTGAATTTGTGAATTGCTGTTCCTTATCACATTGATCCCTGGCAGTCAATTCTACTCAGTCATGAATATTTCCATTATTTATTTCTGAAGTGGAGGATCCTTGTGATTAAAGACATGTGCTCCCAGAAATAGCTGGAGAACATTAGGCTGAAGCAAACATCACCCACACCACCATGCCCAGCAGGAAGCCATCACTCTCCCCAGAATAACAAACTGAGAGATCATTTAGCAAGTAGAAGTTAAGAAACAGAAGGAAAACCTGGAAATATCCAAAGCCACCATCACACAGAGATCAACACAGAACTGCTGATAAATACATGGTGCAGAAGGATTTTTTTACAATTCTACAGACAAACCTGGGCATTCCAAGAAAAAAAAAAGTGCATTTCATGTCTCAGGACCTGACTATCCCAATTATCCCTTTTTGCACAATGTTGAGTTACAGTAATACTCTAGGTAATTTTCCTATATCTTCCCTCATTCTCTTAAACTTTGGGGTCTGCTGGCATCCCTGGTGCTTCTGCTCAAGGCAGTATGAGGCAAGAAAGGCTTCCAGCCCTGTGATCCCTGTTCTGTAGCTCCATGGACTCATGCTCTGTGCTGGGACAGAGGGGTCTGGAGGGAGGAGGGGGTGGCCTAAGGCAACTATATTCCTAAAGAATTAAAATCTCTGTGGTGGATGATTCCTAAACATGAGCGGTGCCTTTGGATTTCTACTCGTTACCTCTCACAGTAATGAACTGACCCTCTCAGGATAAGATAGTTTTTTTGTTACATAAGAAAATTGAGGAGATCCCTATGATTCTGTGAAAAGGGGGGCTTCTTCCTCACAAGTAGTGTCTTTTCTGTGAGGGCCTCTCTCCACAATCCTGCTTTTAAACACCATCTCTGTCTCACTTACCCACTGCCTTGGGGGAGAACCAAAGATCAGAGTGCAGAACACCAGAACAGGAGGGTCAGGCTGGAGATCAGGGAAAGGCTCTTCCCCAGAGGGTGCTGGGCAGGCACTGCCCAGGCTCCCCAGGGAATGGGCACAGCCCCAAGGCTGCCAGAGCTCCAGCAGTGTTTGGACAATGCTCCCAGGGATGCACAGGGTGGGATTGTTGGAGTGTCAGTGCAGGGACAGATCACTGTGGGCCCACTCAGGATATTCTCTGACCCAATGATTCATGCCTTATCTACTCACCCCTTACAAGTATCATTATCTACTGGAAAAGAATACATAGCAATTTGCCAAAGAAAACAAATCTTATTCAGGAATTAATAGGAGGATGTTATTATTTGATAGAGCATGATCCTGTTTATTAATGACTAAATGGGAGCAACAGCTTAGTCCTCAATGATTATGCTTCTTTACATTCCTGGATTTTCCCAAAATAAATTCTGTGAAGGGACATAACTCTGTATTTACCATGAGTCCAACGGGGCTTACTCCTGTGGAGGTGCCAAGTAAAACAGCTGAAGAAAAAATACCCACTGATTGAAGTATAAACTGTATTTTTGTCAGTATGTGACATGGGAATGTTTCAGTATGACAAACCAGCCTGCTAGTGGCAGAAGGACACAGTCCTGTGCCACTTGCAGGAGCAAACAAGTGAATGAAACACATGAGAAAAACAGCTCACAAATAATATTGGTAATTTCATAAAGACCCTGTTAAAGAATCATCATGGTAACAAGGTACTCAGGTATGCAAATTGTTAGAAATAGTCAGGATGCCAAAAATAAGGAGAACAAAGCAGTTCTTGAGACATTTGCAGAATTTCTCTTTTCATTGTTCCACCTTTTCTTTGGGGGAATTCTGCCCAGCTGCCCTGGTGAAACAGTGGTGACTGCAGAGCAGGACCCTCACCTGCAGCTGCACCCTCCGCTCCTGGGCCTGCAGACCCCAACCTTTCTCCTTTTGCTCTGCTTGCCTTTTTTTTTTTTAAACACAGAAGTAGCATAAACCATTACCAGCATTCATCAATCGTTGTCAATACCCAGACCTCAGCAAGCAGGCACAGCAAACCAGCCCTGAGAGCAGGTTCAGCACAGTTTACATCAGCATTCCCTCTCATTTGATGCCAAGCACACAGAGCTTATTCTAGCACTTTGCTTATCAGAACAAACCCTTGTTTCCTTGCTGGCCACCTCTTCCCTTTTCATGTGGGAAGATGGCATCTCATTCAAGGAATGTAAAAATATTCTCTGCTGCTTTTTCCCTAATGAGCCCTCTCCCTGTACACCCCCCAAACAAAGCTTCCTGGGGAGACAAATTGTGACAAAGCTGTGTAAAATCTTACCATTAATCCTGCAGCCAGCTCTGGTTCTGAATACAACCTGGCACTACATTTTTATTCTATTGTGCACACATTTGCCAGTGGGATTGAACATCACATAAAAATGCATGGAGGCTTTAAAGACATCTGTTTCAGTCCAGGTTTAAATCACCAGCACTATGAGGTGATGGAAGCTTCTCTAGTCAAGATATCACTTAAGCCCTGTTGAAGTCCCACTGACGTCAAAGAAATAGAAGCATATGCTTCATTTTAATTGTATGCTTAAAGGCTAGTCTGAAATGGGTCACAAATGGCCACCTTCTCTATTTTTTCTGAATCCTATGGGATCATTTCCATCAGGGGAATTAATTCTCATTAACACATTCATTTTTCCAAGACCGAATCCTTTCTGCATTCTTTATGTGTAAACCATCCTAAGCTTAACCAGGAAAAAAATCCTGAAGCATGAGTACCTGACAATAAAAAACTACATTTCTTATAATAAACTGTTGAAAACAAACCATTACTGTGCTTAATGATTAATTTGGTTTTCAGCTTTGCCTAAGGCTGCAGGCTGTTCTTCCAGGCCATTATTTGCTACAAATGTCCAATTTCCTACGTGTTTCCTTGGGATTTATTATAACACTACTGAGGGGTAAAGGTCACCAAACAAGTCCTTCTGGCAGAAGCCTTTTCCACCCATACTCTACCTCTCCAGTGTGGTTCTCAAGGCCTCTGATTTCTGTTGTTCCTTTGGGAATATCACCCACTGTCTTGGTTTGAAAGAC
>VZTT01026547.1:6569-22835 GCA_013400855.1 Buphagus erythrorhynchus | reverse complement strand
CGTCAATGAAATTCTGCCTAGCAATGACAGAGATCTTGTTTCCCCAGTGCAGTAACCGATTATTGCCTTCAGACTGGCTAGCAAAGAAGCAGTTCTGATTGTGCAAATATAAATGTTTACAAGAGGCCTATATTGTAGGTCACTATTTTAAAATGAGGCCCAGTTTAAGAGACCTGAACTTCACTGAAATAGCTTATTAAGAAATTTTAACTGACTGGCTTAGACTGCACAACAATGGATACATGAATCACTCAGAGAGCAAAGTGCAACCATCTTTATTGTTTATTGTTTAGCTATTTCATGACAGGTGGGTGGAATGCAGAGAATTTGGGTTTGTGAAACGTTAATGGTGAGCTGCCTTACCCACCCTTTCACCCAACGACCTGTGCCATAGTAAGAAGCAATCTGTAGGTACTCTACTGTTTGGCATGCCTTCCTTTGCTACTGGGTAGCCACCCTTAATCTTCTGGTCACAACAAATCTGGGAGCATTGGCTATACTTGCCAGTGTTCATATACAAAACTTCTTGAAGTTCAGCTTTTCTCTGCAAAAGCTCACTAAAGATAGCATTGTGAAGCTCCACATGCACTCTTTCTCAAAATAATTACCATACTAGATGCACTCAGTTTAAAGTAAAAGAAGTGAGTTTGTTTGTCACTTTTAGCTCTGTACACACAAACACCTACAGTGTCCCAATGAGTCCTTTTTTATAGTATACTATCACCTGGATAGTGCCTTTAAAACAAGAGCTTTTAAAGCCCTGGTGACATCTTCTATTACAGTCATATCATGTGTCCCACACCCTCCCTTATCTTGATGTGTTCAGCCCTTGGCATGAAATTCTCAATACTTATGTAGATGACACACAGAGATCAAGAAACTGTCCCCCAGTTAATGAAATTAGCCACTCAATATCTAGCTCTCACATTTTTCTTGATAGCAACTGCAGGCTTGACCGTCAGTGCAGTTTTTAATGTAAGAATTTTAAGTATCAGTTGCAGAATATGACACACTTTTTGCTCAGGCAGGTGAAATGTGGCTAGAACTATATGAGCAATTCTGCTCTTATCTCTGGGAACATTTTTTTTTTCTTTAAAAATCATAGCTGTAGCATTTGCTAACAAAATGCCTTACATTTGAGCAGTGACAAAAATAAACTCTGGAATTCTGAAATTCAGTAACAGCAGTGACAACTAGAATAGCCTTTTCTACATCTTCTCAGTCCTCACTAGATGGTTGCTTTTTTTACCACTTTGTCTATAGCTCTACAATGAGCAGAGACTTCATTAAACCTCACAGTGCATAGAAGAAGACTCCATGTTGGTGGGCATAATCTGATTTTTGTAAAAAATACATCACAATGAGGACTTAAAGCACTAAAAGATAAAATTCAGATTTTTTTCATGCAGTGTTATATCCTGTGGAGAATTTAAAATACACAAGATGCTTATAGAATCAGCTTTTCAAACAGAGATAAATTTTATTTACTTCCTTCTGAAATGAGGTAAAACCACATATCGAAAAAAACAAAAAAAAATTTATCTCATGCCCACCACTGAAAAACAGCTAATTAAATGTTAAAAGAAGACATTGAACTAAATGGAAGAGTCCCAACTGTACAAGGACACATGCATTTTTATTTATTGTAACCAGTTAGATGTACTGTAAAAGATTATCATCCTACAAAATCGGCAAGCCGATGACAACTAACCATACACTTGTAGGTGAGTGCTATCAGATGTCATGAGCTGTATATTGAACCCCAGTGAAGCAGAAGCCATCCCCAAGGATACAAGTGTTGGATTTCCACTGGTACCCAGGTTCCCCCCTTACACAGGGTACATTTGTACATATAAAAGTGTAAATACACAGTGATTTGTCTGTATATCCCTGTGACCACAAATTCAGTTCTAGCAATCAATGATTATTGGTCAATAATCCAATGATTATTTCTTTGCATGGTTGTTACTTATGCTACCATGCATGCAGAATGAATATGTAAAATTAAATTAGGTGGCAGGCTTGATTCTTTACACTTACATATTAGGTATACTCTTACAGATTCATTACATGTCTATTGGCCAAGTTCTGAAAAGTTTTTTTTTTAATATCATGAAAAAGAGGCCTGTTTCTATTAAATCATATGAAAGGGTAGTGGGATGCAAAAAGGATCTTTATCTGCCTGACCTATGGACCCTCAGGTACACATTTCACTTTCTAAACAACAGTTTCACATGTAAAACAGATCATCACCTGTTTATTTTAGAAATTCATTGAGGTATTATCAGGTAATACAAACCAAATTAAATATCCAAACATTGAACCTATTTTATTTTGAACTGACATAGTGACTGAGCATAACAATTTAATAAATTAATTGCTTTGAGGGTTTATCACATACAAATAGCTACATAAATAAAAGTTATCCAAAGAAGAAAAAGGTTTAAGAAAGCATAGGAGGAAAGGATGATAATGATGTAGCATATTACAGATTCTTGGTGATATTTCAACCTATCCAATACTGCTTAACAATATAGTATCATTCAGTAAATAATTCAGACCCTGCATTTCATAAATAACAGACATACAGCTCACTTTTGAACAATTCTTACCACATTTTCAGTATCTTAAGAAAAAAGATTTAAGAAGAACTCAGTGATCTAATTTTAAGAAGAGTTCACAACATCCAGGGCTTCCTGCCATTCTGCAGAAAAAATACAACCAGATCCACTCTCTAAGACAGAGTGAACTTTGAGGATTCATAGTATTTGTAGAATTAATATTTCATAGGTGATAAATTTTAATAACTCCCAGAGATATGATGGCACTGAACACTCACCAGAGGGTGGGGTCAGTCATGCCTACAGTAGTAGACAAATGGGGTCAAGCTGCCATTCCACATTTCATCACATTTGACTTCAACTCAGATTCAGTTTTAATGCACCTCAAAATGCTGCTTAACTTGCTTTTTTTCCTAGCTAAGGAAGAACACTTTAAATTTGAAAAGGCCAGTAAATATGATTTTCATAGTCATATGCACCTAAACATGTCTGTCCTAACAGGGATCTCCTGCACAGAAAGGAGAGGACACCCTAGATTCATCCCTAGCTCTAGGAGCATTCTCAATCTCTTTTGTCAATTTTTTTGCTACGTGTCCAGGAATCTGGTGTATCAGGTTTTCAAGATCCATATGCGGCACTGGATTCATAGTGGTCTTCCCAATGTCAACTAAACAAGTGGATGTAAAAGTGTAGAATGGGCAGCACTTAAAATCTCTCTTGTCATTCCAGTATTGATTTTAAATACAGAATAACACTTGGAGTGTCTAAAGCAAATGGCAGAGCTTGATAACTGAGAGGGAAGGTCTAATCTGGTCCATTCCACAGGCCTAGCACAATTGTCATGCAAGATGGAGCCTAGGAGAGCTGCTGTTGCATCTTTCCTCTAACAACCATGATCCAGCTGTAACTTACCTACCTATTTTTACTACACCTCAGTAGATTGCTTCAGCTTCAACTGCCTGGAGACAGCCTTCTGCCCAATCTTCCCTCCAGACCCCATGCAGCCTCTGAGGGAAGTGGAAGTCTCCCCTTCTCATTTGCAGTCTTGTGTGGATTCAACCATAAAAAAGCAAAATTCAAGTGCCTGTCACCAGCAGTACTAATAAAACAAATCTATTGACCAATGAATTTTAAATACTTCCACAACTCCCCACTCACAGTGTTCACATACCAAAGCCTTTATTTAGAGATGCAACCTTTTTTCCATAGAAAAGTAGGTCAAGTAGCTAATAGAAAGAAATTAACATCTGAAAATGCTTAATAGCAAAGTCAACAAGTTAAAATTCCATTTTTGAGTATGGACCAAGTCTGAATTTGTGATTTTCCTCAGGGACTGGTCATAATAAAGAAAAAACTTCAAATGTGTTTTCACTTAAGCAAGAAACTACATTCTCTCAGACAGCTTGTCAATTCTACCTCAATATAAACAAACCTGTTCCTTTGAATTTGTTTCACAATAGGTGTCTACTTGTTACTAGCATTTTAGGTAAAGAGAAGCAAAGCAGATAAGGAAAAGGAATTACATGGCTTTTATGAAACCCCAGTTCCACTTTAGTTCTGGGTAAGGAAAGGAAAATTGCTTTATTACTGGTATTCACACTGCTGCCTACCTAAGATCTAGCTAACTACTACTACTAACTTAAACCTTCAATGTAAGAGGATTTAACAGTGAGAAAAATTCTCTCTAATTCTCTTACCTCTGTAAATGGCTCCAGTGTGCTTACTGAAGGAGGAGTTTCCATCTCTTAACCATGGGTATGCTTGTAATCATGTTAATTGCTCCACCTTCTTTCTGCCTTCTCTCACATTGTTACAGCTTTAGACTCACTCAAAGTCTTTCTACTGCAATTAAAACTTTCTGCAGGGCCATCTACTTTGTACATACTTATCTCTGTTCTAAACAGACTGGCTAAAAGGGCTCATAATTCATGATTAAATTAATTTTTTCCTCTGGACCTTTTATTGCCATTGGGGCAGTGATGTAGCTAGATCTGGAAACAGAAAGCCAAAACATGGAATGTTTTGCCTCTGAATGGTTACATAATTTTAAGTGTTAATTATCAACTAGATGTATTTTACTCCTTCAGGAAAACCAGGGGACTTGTTGCAGCCCTTTCACAGATGGAAGGCTCCACTAGAAGCTGAGCATAATCCCCGGTTACAATGCACCTTTCCACAAAGTCTGAAGTAATCACTACATGAAAACAAAATGCAGAACCTAGGCTCCAATGCATTATGTTCAGGGATGGCAGGATGCTATGATTTAATTGTTTTCAATACAGCAATTCCACATAGTGCAAATAATCTCTCAGTGGAACAGACAATATTTGAAAGATCATCTTAACTTTGAAAAACTGTTGCAACAGGAAGGAAAATACCCCCTTCTCCTCCAGAACTATTCATTTACTCATTTTGCCATCTTGTAGAAGGTATAGGAAACAAATAAATATTAAAACCTAAAAATAATTAGAGAAATTGTGTAGGGACAGTAATAAATTGGTATTTTCAATAAACCAAGAAATAATATTTACACCTCCTCTAGCTCTTACATGGCACTTTCAGAGACAGATTTTGGTAATAAAAAAATTGAGTTCTGTTGTGGTCATAAAAATTGAGTTCAACTCCTTTGTTTTGGATTTAATTACTTCAGGCTTACCAGCATAATCAAGATCAGAGGCAGATGAAGTGGCTCTCCCAAAGGCAATCATGAATACAAAACACCAGAGAAGGAATCAAATCTCTGCATGTCCAGTCTCCTCTTATATTAGTCGTCATTAATGGAAAAATGCAGAATATCATCTGATTCACTGAGGAAGGAAACTACTATTTTCTAATTGTTCCTGACTTAACATTTGGACCACATTGAACCATCTCATGGTCTGATAGTGTCATCCTTCATGCTACAAAATGGGCACAGCCCACAAGAAGAAGGTTCAAGCTATCTGAAGATAGGAATTACCAGAAACCATTTTCCCCTCTGGTGTGCATGCATTATGATACAGCTGTGAATTACAAGACTCAATTATTGTTCTCCACAGAACTCTACCTCACATAATACACAGGGTCACTGGTGCTCATTGAAAAACAATGAATCACTAGCTTGTTTTCTGCTAGTTCAATGTTTGGCCTGGAGTCTTATTTACTATACATACTACAGGATACTGCTCTAAAAAGAGACTTCTTAATTTTTTCATTAGCCTTTTTGGTTTTTTAAAAAATATTCACTGGTATCCTAATATTTAAAATTATGAATATACTTATTTTTACAGTATATTAATTAGATGAGCATATGCCAACTTTAGAAAGCAGCAGCTAAGGAGTCGGGAGACTAAAGTGAAAGAAGAGAAGTTTCCTTAATCAGATGGTTTACCTTCTAAGATGCTGATTTGTCAGCTGTTTATGAAAACAATTATGAAACCGAAAGGGTGTGTTAATTTTAAGGTGTTTGCCATTTCCTGACCATCAAAAGCTACAGAAAAGCTCACTACCAGGGAAGAATGACACTCAGCTACAACAAAAGAAGTGAATGTTTCAAGTCTCTTACAGACCTCAGGCAGGCAACACCAACTGTTGACCAAAAATTCCAAGCAACTAGCCATCTACTAGCCATGAAGCAGTTGTCTCTACAGCACATGTGCAAAATATACTGCCCTTCGAGTGAACCTTCATGATAATTGAAGGACGTGTATGTCTGTGAATCAGGGAACTCTTATGGAACCATCAGTGCTTTACAGAATATATCAAGTTGGAAGGGACTTATAAGGATGGATCATCAAGTCCAACAGGCCACTTCTGGAAGGACTATATAAAACTAAACCACACAGCTAAGAGCTGTTCAGAGGCTCCATGAACTCTGGCAGCCTTGGTGCCCTGTTCAGTGGCTGACCATGGTCTCAGTGAAGAACCTTTTATTTCCATCCCATGTGAACTTCCCCTGACTCAGTTTCATTCCTCTGCCTTGTTTCCTGTTGCTGGTCCCCAGAGAGAGAAGACCAGTGCCTACCTTCTACCTGCCCTAAGAAGATGTGGATGGTGATGGGGTCACCCTTCAGCCCCCTTCTCCCAGGGGAACAAAACAAGTGACATCAGCCACTCCTCATGTGTCTGGCCCTCGAAGCCTTTCACTGTCTCAGTCACTCTTGTCTGGACATGCTCAAGGAGTCAGATGTTCTTCTAGGAACAAGGCATCCTTACACAGTATTTAGGGTAAGGCTGCACCAGTGCAGTGTAGTTTGCTCCAAAAGATGATGCTAAGGGTAAAAGGGTATTTCCCCCTCTTGTCCCTGTTATGTTAATATATCTGACAATTTGGACAACTTGGGGTACAGCATAGCTCTTACAAAGCAAGTCAGGACGTGGTGAATTGCAGCATGGGAGCATGAATGCCTTGATCAGCTCTGTCTTAGAAGAAAATCTCAGCTGAGAAGACTGAAACTGTAAATTACTGGATGTGGTTCCAGATTTACTTTGGAACCCCTTCTAAGCTTCCATAAACAATGTGTTACATGCACTTGCTAACATGACAGGCATATCTACACTCAGAAGCAAACCAGAGCAAATCTAAAGAGCTCGGTTACTAGGGTTAGCAATAAATGACTTCTCGTTGGACAAAATGATGTACTGCTCTCAAACCTTCACTATGTAAGCAAAACCTTTTACTAAAATTTTCCTGGAGCACTCATTGATAAGGAAATCTTGAGTTTTGGGGGAAAAATTGATCCAAATAATTCAAATTTTATAAAGCTATCATCAATTGTAATTGAAGTCCTATGATATCAGGATATAACACTGATTTTATACATACACATTAATGTAAAGTGTGTTTGTGCAAATGAGAGGTGTCACATCCACTACAAATACAAGTATTTTAAAACATGAAATTATTACTGCAAGTTAATACTGATACATAGGTAAAGGACCGTAAGGAAACAATTCAGTTTGAATGACACATATATAATTTGCTGGAGAATTACAGTTGGACTTATCAGCCTACTTTAAAGGGGAACTTACTACTGTCATTGTTATTCTGCAATTTAAATGGGAACCACCTCCTTTATGCATTATGAAGTAGATTTTAACATGCTCTTCCCCCGAAAAGACCTCACCTACACAGGCAGGTTTACAAAGTGACCAGTAAATGGGATACAGGTTCCAGAGGCAGCTGAGGCAGGTGTCACACACTTTCCACCTTGCCCTGGTGGGTGCTTCACCAGGAGAGCTGCTGTGTTTGTTTAACTGCTGCCTTGACAGAGCCCAGCCCCAGCAGAGGATGACTGCTGCAGCCTGGCCAAGGCTCCTGGCTCCCGAGGCTCATGCCCTCAGCCTTTAGGCCACCCAAACACTCTGCTGTGTGGCCAGCTATGCATCCACTGCCAGACCAGGCACATGGGCAGCTGCCAACTGCACACTCCTAGGATGTGCAACACCCACCAGCTCAGCAGGAGGGGCAGTGCCACTAGGTCTGGGAGCTCGCAGGACTGCCCAACGCGATATTTGTTCAGCATGTTGTCATTTGCTGCTGCAGTTCCCACTGCTTGCTATGCTGCAGAGTGGTTTTATGAACCACTTCAAGAGCACTTGAGGACAAAAAAGCTTGTATTTTCTCTCCTGTCACTCCCATTCCAGTAATACACAACACATTTGTTCAGGGATTCATTAGCAAAGAGCTCATTAACATAAATCCAGAGGAAAAAATCCAGCAGTGGTTCCTTAAGCTATTGCTCCATTAACATTCGGAGTAACTAGTCTGCAGGCTGGAGATTGCAAAATGTTTTGTCCTTTCTACTTTGCAAAGCATTATAACTCATTAACAAGCCCTTGCTAATTGAATTTGATTTAGTGTCAACACTGTCACAATCACACAGAAGCACACCACTAAAATTTCAATCCTGCTTGCTGTGATCATTAAGTCCCATTGTCAAACAGAGCTCTGTCTTTGTGTGAAGGTTGTCAAATCAGACTCACAGGGGCTCTGCATTTCAGTTGCTATAAAAAATACATAAATACATAAAAATACATAAAAACTGACAAAGCTACCACCTAAAATGTAAGATTAATAGAGAAATTAATTAGTTAAAATTACATTAATAAAGGTGTTATTGGCTGTTTCTTCCATTTCTGATCTCAGTTGTCCTCTTCAAAACACAAAACCCTGTAGACCAATAGAGATTTGAAAGAACGAGTGTACTAGGAAAATGACTGGATTTTTTTTCCCCCTACAAATCTCCTTTCAAATAAACAGAACAAAAACATGAAAAGAAAAGGTAGATTCAAAGTACGTCACTGATAACTACAGATTTTTTAATATACTGACCTTGCTGGTAGATTTAGGCTGGATTTTTTTTTTTGGCTTTTTGTCCAAATCAAATAGATAAGCAGCAAAAAAATTGTTTCAAATACTCTGTCTAGGGGCTTTTGGTAAACAATAATACCATTACTAGCAATGAAAACTAAAGAAAACTAAATCCTAAGAACAAATATTGTTTATATTCTGACTCTTAATGAAACCTGAAGGAAAATATTCAAAATCTGAAGGTTCTATTCAAAATTGAAAAGAATCATTCATGGAACTGACTGTGAAAGCTGATTTTCCACTTTGGTCCATCACTGACCATGAAACACACTCTTCCTTTTTAAGACTAGTGAGTATTTAATCACTTACATAAGGCAAAGTTTCTTCTCTCTCCAGAGGGAGAAGTTCATAAACCACTGGAGTTCATGATACTCCATCACATCTTTCTATTTCAGTGTTTTACATGCAGGCACAAATCTATCCCTCACCAATGTGTGTGCTTGGGGCTTCTCTACTTCAGCAGCAGTGTCATTAAATCTCTATCTCAAAGATCACAGGAAAGTGACATAAATACTGAAATACTAGGAAACTATGAAGTTGTACTCTTGCAGTTGAGGGACACCTGTCTTAATGGCACTAGGCAATACTGTGAATCTCTTTAAATCTCCTCCAGAATCTCACCTGGAAACTAAAAAAAACCCCAAAAACCAAAATAATCAATCAATAAAAAGTCCAAAACAAATTTAAAACACAACGAAAAGACTCCCCAAACCCACAGTGGAAATACTGAGATCTGACAATTTATCACCTTATATTGACCCTGATCTTTATCATTTTCCACAGCTAAGTTCCTGCATTACAGAAATCCAGTTATTATATCCTCAATTATAGACTATAAAATTTGTATTACAGAATTCCACCCCATTTTTATTCTTATTATGGCCATGTCTGTTTTCCCTATAGTAGATCCCAAACATTCTCCAAATTAATAAAGCTTCTCTCTTTTGCTGTGTCAGTACATCCCTAATAATCACACCATAGTCATTAACGGAAATATTCAATAAGGTCAGCACAGAAAGTGATGCCCAAGGAATTCCCCCAGAAAAATTATTCTATTCAGTCCATTACTGTATGTCCCTCTCAGCAATATATCACTTTGTCTTACATGGAATCCCAAAACCCTAAGAGGAAACAAATGCAAGTTCATATTCTAGATTAATCCAGTTTTTGCACTGATAACTCCCTGTTTATTGTCTACTTGTGTTTTGAATGTTACTTACCAAACACTTAAAACCCAGCACTGTTCTGTGCAGCCTGGACATAGCCTAAATGTTTCCACTATTAAAAGGTAACTGACTGATTTTTGTAAGTTTCCTTTCTAACATCAGTGTTCATTGGTGCTACACACTGAATAATTTTCAATTGTGTGGAATTTCCTCTGGCAAGTTTACAGCCTCACTTTTTAAAAAGCTTTGGTCATAAGAATAGTGCAGTAAAGTACTGAGGAATATTTTGATATTCAGAGGACAATCCAGTCAAAAATTGCATTACATAAGTGCATCCAAAAATACTTACTGCTGGTCCAACATAGTATATACACATACTTCATCTTGCATAAAAATAAAGCAAAACAACACCTGAGCAATCTGCATGTTTTTCAGTCTTGCAACTCATAATCTTTTGGCTTAGTTCAAATTTTTTTCCCATTTGTTGATAGTAAAATGCTATTGTGTGTGGAAGCCCCGAAGCCCATCTCAGAGAAGGTAGTCTCTGTGTCCTGGAAGGAAAGGCCCTAAGCTGTCAGAAGGACATTTAGGGCATGGAGATGAAAGGCTTCTCCCGACAGTCCTTAGCAGGTTTATGTTAATGTACCCCAGTTCTGTCCTCCCGATTGGCCTGTTGGGCCAGACTGCCCTTGTCTCCCCAGTATGGCCTTTCCCTAGAATGTTCTCCCTTTCCCTGATCCCCATTGCCCCACTTTGCTGTGGTGTCCCACCCCTGTTACCCCATTGGTTTCCCCTGTCCCTTACCCCACCTATGAACCCCTTTCCACTGATCCATTTGTCCCTGGTCCCATGCTCCACCCCTCTCCCCCATATTTAAACCCAAACCCCTCCGTGTTCTGTGTCTTTGTCCCTGAACCCCTTCGGTTTGCAGCTGCCAATAAAACCCATCGGAACTCCACACAAAGACCCTCCCTGCCTTTCTCTCGTTGGCTTCTTCCCAACATCAGGAGCTATCCTGTGTATGTGAGTGTGTGTGTTTGTGTGCTGGTCTGCCTGCTGGATCGCCTCTACCCGAGCACGCTTTCAGAAGGTAGCGGCCACTGACCATCACCTTCACGCCACTACAGCTGGGTGGTTTTTTTAAATGCAGACCCCCCCCACATCCTAAGAACTTGCTAGTCTTCTCCTTCAGTCTAAAACACATATTCTGATGATCCTGCAGTTTGTACTTTCTAGATAGGCAATGAGTATCCAACTTGTCTGTTGGATAGTTCTTCGTCTTGTCTATCAGATTCCAAATTTCTTTCTTCTCTGCTGGGCTGGAAAGGATTCAGCTATGATAAGAGGCAATACTGTGCTACTTACAGATTGCTTTCACCCAGGCTGGCCATTTCCCTCCTGTTTTCATGATTTCTATGAACTCTTATTCTGTGTCTATGAGAACATCCTTCCCTATCATGGTTTTTATGACAAATTGCTGTCACTTCTCCAGAACTGGCTTGTAGAAACTTACCAGCCAGCCCTCTCTGTGTTCCCTTTTCCCTCTGATCCACCTTGAGTCCACAAAAGTGTGCTCTTAGTATCCAAGGTCAGAATAACGTGATTGATCACTTGCTATCTTTCGTCCCTATCCTAACTTGTGCATAGAGAAAATCAAAATGCTTCTGAATTTCTCTCCTCCACATCCAAATCTCTGGGTGGGAGAATAACTCAGAAACCTGTTTTAAGCATTTGCTCCCCAAATTGCGTGTGGGCTGCTGCCTCACTTCATTCTTGCCACCGTCTAGACTGTTCTGTGAGAAAATCTAGTCGTTATGTAAAAGAAACAGACCAGACGTGTCAGTTGTCTAGTATCTATTTTTAAATTGTGCAACTTTCTGTCATTCCAGTTAGCAACAACTACATGAAGTATAAAAAGATGTCCATTTTTAAGCTGCCGAAACCCAACCACTTACATAAAACATGACTAATTACCAAGAGGAAACCAAACTTCCACAGTACAATTTTGCTGTTTTAAGTTCTGCACCATTCTCCCTATTGTCTGGCCAGAGGACCTAATTGCCAATTGCCTGACTGGCAATGCAGGGATACAAAGACTTAAGATCAACAAAGTCATCAGAAAAAAGGCTGCTGTTGGTCCTTATTTTGGTTTGATGTTTTCTGATCTTTCTAAGATTTTTACATCTGATGATTGAATTATCTTTACACTGAGGATTACAACTGTAATTGGTATGGCACCACAGTTTAAAAAAAGAAAATATATTTCTTTCCATAACATTTACAGACAGAAAACAGTACACAGCCCAAATTCTTTCACTAGAAATGGCTTTCAAAGAACTGTGAGGGAAAATAAACATCCTTTTCCTCTGTTGTTCCTAAACATGTATACCCTGATATTTTCTAAAGGGCCAGAAAAGATCACAGAAGATTCTGAGCTGAAAATAGCACACAAGAACCTTAAGTGAATGGCTCATATGGAGATTGAATCCACAGCCCTGATGTTACAAGCACCATGCTCTAACTGACTGAGCTAAGTTCTCCATATTTTCAGAACGAAGATGATGAAAAGACCATAATTGGGACTATTTGATATATCTCTCCTGATCTGAAAAGATTTTGCATTAAATGTTTACTGCACCAAAACTTTTTTTGTAAGTAAAGAAGATCAGGTATTTACACATAAATTTTAGTTATTGTCTCAATAAGACCTTGGTATTTTGACATGACAAAAACTCAAGACAAAGTCAGACGTGCAGTAAGTCACAATGGTATTATGCTCTTGACACTGAAACAAATGTTTCTAAGGTAATTCCTATAAAGCCCTATGTCACATCAGTAAATAAAACAGCAATTCTTAACAAAGAGTAAGTAATTTCAGACCTGAAATTACTTTTGGTCATGGTATTAATGGTTCAAGAAATGTGTGAATGAACTGTACTGTATGGTCAAAATGTCATACTAAACAATAATGATATATTTTTGCATTCAAGTCTAAGGATCAGAAAGCATCATGGAAAACACTTATGTCTAGAGTTACCAGATAGTGCAGAAATTTCAAGAGAACTGCAGTATGAAGTTCTACATGGTTGCCTCTCATGTTACATACTTTTAAGGGATGTGGTCATTTTTCAAACTATGCATGTCAGCAATTTTGGCACTGCCATAGGGAACTTCATACTAAAAATATTCCTGAAACTGTTTATATGGTAAACTGTTCCCAACATAGTTCTCAGGTAGCTACCACTTCGGCTCAGCATGACAAACTTTTCAGCACAGCTGGAAGTTGTGGTATAAAGCTTGTGAAATTTGAAGAAAGTGAAAAGAGCCTGGAATGACAGACTGATTTACAGGAATACCTGTTTAGATTAAAAAAATCCCAAAAACCACAAATAAAAACATATGACTTCATCTTTCTAGATCTGGCAAGCATCATATAAATATCTCAAGTGGGGAACAGACACCCAAAACCATGTACAGAATCTTGAAACTGCCAATTGAACTGACAACTCATGCCACAGAAGATGATCTCAATCATGCCTGGCCAGGTACCTGGCTTCAGCTGCTGCAATCCACTGACTGCAAAGGATTGCTGAAGTTGTTTTAGATGTGGCGGGAAGGTATTTTTCTACCCTGTGGAAATTTTGGGCATTTCACAGGCCTTCTCATTCTGTAATAGGAAATTACCTCACAGAATCATCTGAGCTGGAAGAGACCCACAGGGAGCATCGAGTCCAGCTCTTCAGTGAGTGACCCATGCAGGGATCAAACCTGCAGCCTTGGTGTTAATTAGTACCATGCTCCAAACAACTGAGCTAACCTCTACGGCTTAAATTCAAGGCCTCTTCAGACATAGTCTATGAAAAATATGTCAGATATATCAGCTTTAGAATAGCTCAGGGCTCGGGTAAATCAGTTACATGAATGTAACAAAATTTAATTCTCTGTCCTCCAAGAAAAGATAAAATCTGCCCTCTTGTAATGAAGATGATCTCCTCACTACCCACCCATTGACTATTCTGTCCCACTTAGGGTTATGCTCCCTTGAACTAATATTTAAATACTTCTTGAAGTAAAGACTCTACTCTACACCAGAAGGCCATTTGGCTAGTTCACCCTCCACCAAACACTGTTTGCCACAGGAGAAGGTTTTGCTAGTTTTTACTTTCTGTCTTCATGGCTTTTGTTCTGATCCAAGTACTTTCTTGTAAATGTGGCATGCCTGTTCTGATAGACAATTTTGATTTTGAATATTAAACATTTTCAGACTGAAAAAAAACCCCACAAAAATCACAGAATATGTGTAATCAACTCAAAAATTTAGGAATCTCAACCAAACCTAAATAATTGCTTTTCAAAATTATAGTTGTCAAACTTACTTTATCAATATTGACACTGGTGCAGGAAAAGTAATTTCAATACAGTCCATCTCACTGAAATGCTACCTTATTTCATAGTGTCGGGCCCCAGATTTGGTTATAAAATATGACAAAATTGAGGACCTACAGGTGCATTAAACTAATTTGGAGGAACATAAGGCCAAGATTCTTTTACTCCCTGAGACTTTAAAGTATTTTTTGTACTGGGGTTTAGTATCACTTCAGTGATGATACTTAATAGTACTACAACTAGATTTGCCTACTCAGACAAACAGTTTTGGCTCCCAATTCAGTGTTTATCTGCATAGTTTCTAATCATTGTCTGGTGGTTCTGTCTGACCCCCACAAGTTACTAGGTGACTTACACTGTAAAAAATGCAGTTTACAGTTTTCCATTTGCTCTAATTTCCTGCTTTAAAACTAAGCTCTACGACTGACCAGAATGCTTTTGTAGTGGGTCCCAGCTTGATTCCAACACTGACACTCTCCCTCTTCCCTTGGGCACTCTCAGAGTTTGGAGACAAGCCCAGGCACATCCAGTTATTTAACTGATGATACACCACAGTTGTTTCAGAAAACGTCTCTGATTTCTTCAGTCTATAGTGTTCCTGTTAATTGTCTAATAAATATCATGCACCATAAGCCTTAAGAGAAGTGTGGAGCCTTCACATGTTCTGTCTTAATACTATGACAACACAAAAATCCACTTCATGTCTTCCTCCTAATGTTGCAAGCAAGACAAACTCCGGAGCAAACCCTTAAAAAAATAATTAAAAGACAGGGAAATCAGGCTCTAGTTAGAAACTTACAATGGTAAGGCTCAGTCAGAATTATTTTTTCACAGATTGGGCATCAAGTAGAATAGAATGTGCCCATTTTAATGTACTCATGAATTTATTACATCAGCTGGATAAAGCTATCAGCTGTATGACGAGCCACTGAATCACTATCAGCTGTATGGTGCCATGGGTATTTGCACAATCCTAAATGTGAAATTTACAAAACAGGATGTAAAAAAATAATCTGATATGATTCCTTTATATACAGTCTAATTCATTGGAAATAGGTCAAGTCTAGTTATAAAAAGCTTGAGCTTCGTCCAAAGTTTATGTCTTCCCATATACAAAAGCACTGTATTTGTTGATTCTTGTTGACTTTTCATGGTGGAAGATTATTTTTTGGGTTTTTTTGGTTGTTTTTTTTTGGTTGGTTTTTTGGGTTTTTTTTTGCAGTCTTTCTGACCTGAAGTTGTGGGATGCTCTTTCTCTTATACTTTAGCATCCAGAAATTGCCAAGATGCTTGCAGCTATTGTAACACAAAGCATACACCACCCACTGATCTACCCAATGGGATGACTGTCTCCATCCAAGTAATAACACTAGTACCTGTGTACTAGCCAGCAAAACCTTGGCTGCTCTAAGACTACAGCTCAGTGTGATTATTGATTTGCTGATTCTACCACATATTATTAATTTATTAATCTGTTTGGCTGCAACTTGAAACTAATTAAACAAACCTAAAATTTATTTTCCACAATTACTCTTGCAGAAGGCTAAAACCATGGAAGGAGAGGTCATCTATTATTAATGGATAGCTTCATAAATGTCTAACGAGGTTCACTTGACATGGTTTACTGCAGTAGCTTAAATGCTTTATATTGATACAGAAGCATGCCCGGAGCCAATCTGGTTCCATCTAGTGGAAGTTACTTGACTTGCTTGTAATTTAAATGCCTATGAAACATTACTAACCATACACTATTTTACACATCTGGTCATAACTGAATAAATCATTAAAAACTGGCTAAATG